>CM017916.1:21681973-21842400 GCA_008369825.1 Triplophysa tibetana
ATTGTAGTTTTCCAACACAATCTCACGGCAAAAACATAGGCATAACTATTTTACGAGGTGGCCAAATTTGGCTAATTCGTATGAATTTGTATATTTTAGCATGATTCGCTTTTGTGATGTTAGGGGTGGGGCTTCAGTATTATTTTTTCCTATTGTACGTTTTTGTACGCTTCACAACGTATTAAAGCATACGTATTAGCCACCAAGTAGTTACGAATTGCCATAAGATCCCTTTTGGAAAAGATCATGAATTTAAATATTCATTTGAGATAAAGGTTTTCCAACACAATCTCACGGCAAAAACATAACCATTTTAAGAGATGGCTAATTTTGGCTTATTTGCATCAATTTTTACGATCTCATTCATACATTTTAGTACAATTTGCTTTCGTGCCAGTGATGTTAACGTAAGGTGTAGGGCTCAATTTATTTTCCTTCTTGTAATCGTGTGTTTTTGTATAATACACGTTGTGTGAAGTCGTATACGAATAGTAAAATAGTTATAAAATTGAGATCAGGTCTGGTTATCTGTATCGCACCAACAGTAATCTTAACACAAAATGATTTATTTAACATTAGCAGAAAGACACAGCAAAGATAGTTTTCAAGCTGGACTGCTTCTGTCTTGGTTGTTATTCTGCCTTTAGCTTGAAATAGACATTATTTCTGCATTTTGAAGTATTTACATGATCCTAAACCATCAGAGATATAAATAGAGTCTGTTTCCTCTGAGTGCTGTTATGTTAAAATTCTTTCAGCTCGATTGAATCTGTCTGCTCCATTCACAGCACCCTTTAAAGCATGTAATGAATCTTCAGGTGTGGAAAGAGAAGAGGAACAGACTGAATAAGCTAATCAAAGTCGTGATGCCTGGTTTGACTTTTCATCACATATGCCTTTCCACATTTGCGGATTTCTCAAGAGTGTAGCCGAGGATATTAAAAATGCATATCAGTCACAGCCTTCAAGACAGGAACTGCACAATAACAAGACACAAGAGAAAAGAAGTATCGACGAGATTCTTTCTAAAGGACAAATTTGTTCAATGTTGAGGTAAAGAACATGAGGTGTTTTTGTGGGTTTGCTTCTTAGTAAACAAGCAACACAACGCAAGCTGTTCGAGAAGCAAATTAAATTGAATCACTCAATTATGACACCTCAAAAACACTGAATATCTCCAGAGCCTGCTTCAGAAATGTTTTTAATGAAGAGCTAGCACGAAAGGATGGCTGGCGATGCTAAACGCAGCATATATTTACAAAACGTGAGGTCAACAGTTTCCCGTGAGACTTGAGTCATGGTGTATATACAACGAAACGTATTAAGCACACAGTATGGAAAAACGTAACGGAGGGTAAAATATTACACTTCTGGCCCTGTGCGATAGTGTCCCTAATGGATATGAAATCTAATCGCTTTTTTCTGTAACTGCGTGACTTCAAATGTCAAGTACTCAAAAGAGATCACAGAGTGTGGGCACCAGACAAATCATTAACGCTTTGAGATCATAATCAATGGGTAATAATTTAAACCTTTAGCATTGGTGCACTGTGATCTCATGTTACTATGGTTGCATTGTTGCATCCTTTTGTGCCCCTTCAGTTCACTACATGTTTGGAAAACAGAGGGCTCCCGGAAAATTATGAGCTGATTATTGCAAGATAGCACAGAGGGACACTTGTGCTGTCTTCATAAAATGAAAGCATGGCGTTTTGAAAGGATAGAATTCAAACTAAACGGGTGATGCTGCAACTCATTTGAAAGTGTGTCATCTCAAAAACTGTTTTTTTTCAATTTTTTATGCAACATATTTGTTGGCAGATATTGGTTACAGCCTCTAAAAATGATGCTCACATGTAGACAATCAAAATTTTCGTCAAAAAAGATTGTTGTAATGTTGTAGATCTTGTTCGACGCTGCTAGTGTTACCTCACTAGAAGTAAAGTTTTTTTAATGCATAAACTCTTAGAATGTGCCAATGTAGATCCTACATATAAACTGTGCTGGATGAAACTAGTTACTAAGTAATTAGAAACTGTAATTTAATTACTTTCCCCTTGGGAAAGTAATTAATTTTCTGTAATTTAATAACAGTTACTTCTTAAGTAATTAAACGAAATACTTTGTGTAGTATATGCGTGTGCAATAGTGGAATTGACATAAAATTCAAAGTCTCACTTTAAAATCTGTGCTTTAATGTATTATTCTCACATTTGTAATTGGTCAGTTAATAATACTACTTTATATATTATTTATTTGAATGAATTAAAAGAGACGTTTCATGTGTATCGTTGAATCACTTAACTACTCAAGCTTGATATAGGATATAGAAAGTAATTAGTAATTAGTAATTAATTACTTTTTGGAGAGAGTCATTTGTACAGTAATCTAATTACACTATTGAATATGTAATATTAACTAGTAATTAATTACTTTTTCAGAGTAAATTGCCCAACTCTGCATTTTAACAGGTACTCTGCATTTTAACAGGTGAATAATTTGGATTATTAAAACAATAGTTCCTTACAATCTGGTTTTAATAAGCCATAAATGTTTTTTTTTGTCGCTTTTGGAAAAGATCATGAACTTTAATAATCACGTGAGGTATTCATAATGAAAAGGGCAAATCCCCTAGGAGCCTTGTGTACAATCAGTGCATCCCATTCACCTGCACCGGCATTCATGGGCATCTTCATCGGAAACCCAGGTGCGGCACAAAAGAGTGACATTTAAAGAAAGAAAGCATGCTGGCTGACTCTTAAACTTTTCTTTTCCAGATACACAAAGATGAAGACAGCCACCAACATTTACATCTTTAATCTGGCTTTGGCAGACGCTTTGGCGACCAGCACTTTACCGTTCCAGAGCGCCAAATATCTCATGAGTACCTGGCCTTTTGGGGAGCTCTTGTGTAAAGTGGTCATCGCTATCGACTACTACAATATGTTCACCAGTATTTTCACATTGACGATGATGAGCGTGGACCGATACATCGCCGTGTGCCATCCGGTGAAAGCCCTGGAGTTTCGCACGCCCGCCAAGGCAAAGATAATTAATATCTGCGTGTGGATTCTGTCATCGGCCATTGGCATCCCGGTAATGGTCATGGCTATCACTGTCACTGACAAAGGTGAGGACGGGGTTTAAAAATTCGATGTTTCCGTATAGAAGAAAAAAAGATTTCTTTCATATGTCAATAGTCTTTCAGTGTCAATGCATTTGGCAAATATTGAAATGGACATATTAGATCCAGAATTATTAATCTCTCATTCACGTCTGGTATTCTCCACAGGAAAAACAATCTGCATGCTAAAATTTCCGGACCCAGACTGGTATTGGGATACCGTCACCAAGATCTGCGTCTTCATTTTCGCCTTCGTGGTTCCCGTCTTGGTCATCACCGTCTGCTACGGGCTGATGATCATCCGCCTCAAGAGCGTGCGTTTGCTCTCCGGCTCTAAAGAGAAAGACAGGAACATGCGACGCATCACTCGCATGGTGTTGGTGGTGGTGGCGGCCTTCATCATTTGCTGGACCCCCATTCATATCTTCATCATCGTCAAGACTGTGGTGGAGATCGACAAAAAGAATCTGGTTGTGGTCGCTTGCTGGCATCTTTGCATTGCTCTGGGCTACATGAACAGCAGCCTCAATCCCGTCCTGTACGCATTCCTAGATGAAAACTTCAAGAGGTGCTTCAGAGATTTCTGTTTGCCCTTTCGTTCCCGCATGGACCAGAGCAGCTTTTCCAGAGCCCGTAGCGTCACCAGGGAGCCCAACTCGGTTTGTGCCAAGACGGTGTCAAGAAAGCGGACCACCTGACTAGACCTGGACCAGATGCCTTCGAGTATAGAAGCAAGCACGCAGAAAGACCTTCAGACTGAGGTCACTCAGATTTCTACCACCGAGTTTTAGAAACCATCTGAGGTTAAAACAGCAAGCGTATACCGAAGGCAAATGGTCTTTTCGGACAATCCTTACTATCGCTCATTATAACTGACAATTGTTTCTCATTCCACACTTATCGGAGTGGGAATCTCTGCGAATGTCTCTAAAATGATCTCCTAAGTGGAGGAAATAAGATAAGTTTGGGCCATTATGGTTGTAAACATTGATTGGATGGACATCAAAGACGAGACCTTAAATGGTCAACAGGAAGTCAACATTCATTAGTGGTACATGAGCCATCAAACTGGATTCTTCTAATCACATTTGGAAATGAAATTTTCAATTTTCATTGAAATTGGGGGACCATGTAACTGAAACGACGTTATTGTACTGGTCTAAGATCACCGATTCCACAAATTGAGTTTCCAAAACGTCTAAAGAAGCGGCAAGATGGATCTTTTCATTTAAGGAGACACGCGCACTGTTTTCACCGAACATTCTGTTTAGCAAAATGCACTGAAGCCTTTACCCTCAACGAATGACTTCAAACCCGAGGATAAAGAAATGTGGAGGAGGTGGCAAATGGACAGTCACGGATCTGAATTCTCAATCATTTTTTTGCCATGCCGTCTAGTGGCTTCTTTATGGATAACAGGGTTCACTCCCTCGGGATGGCTGTTAATACTGTTATACGGGTTTTGTCCCTTGATAAGTTGTCATTGTAGTGAATATGTGCTACTTGTAAAGGATTTTTATGACCTCTATGAACTACAACTGTTTGGAGCAGTGTGCTTTATGAATATGGTAAAAAGGGTTCTTGTATATTTCCCTTGCTTTCGCTTACTTGTGAAGTATTCTAGTGTAACAAAGGCATAATTTCCTTGCCATTAGTGGTATATGGCACCGTTCTTTAAGCGTTTTTTTAAATCTCAATCGTAAAATGACATTTAACACATAATTTTGTAACAATTGAGTTTGGTTCTAAATGTCATCTTTTCCGTAAAAGATTGAGCTTCTTGAGCTTCATTAAAGACGTTTTGTGTGTTAGCGACAGTGACCGTTGCTGTGGAAATGCATATGATGTATTTTTAGCTTTTGGATATTCCATTGATGAGCTATTTTATGTATGCAAGCCAATTATTACAGAACAGTGTCTATATTGTGAGAGCTGAACGTATTAATATAGTTCTGTAGAATCTAAAATGATTTTAATCTGGTTATGTATTTCAAAACTTTAACAAGGTTCAAAGTTTTTGACACGTTTTGAAAGAAAACCAGTATGAGCAATTAAAATCTAACAGGAATGTAAAGAACACTGCAAATCGACTTCTGTGCTATTATTCCTGAAGGTCCGTTAATAGCTGAATTCACCGTAGAAAACCTACAAAACTCCAATTATACAACAACAGATAAGTGTGCTTGTAGTCAAGCGCCGGACAGCACGCAGCTACCGTTGTATAATAGCTTTAAGGACACAACGTATTAGCAATGTGTGTTGCTATAGAGGCAACAGAGTCAGCAGAATGTATTCAACTTTATTATTTAGTGTATCCTTATGGTGTTATTGTGGTTTTGGAACAAAAGATCATTTTGCTTGTGTGGTTTTGAAGTAATGTTTGTAATATTTTGGCAAAATGGAAGTTATGATGGCATTCAAGTGTCATCTTCTTGAAGCAAACCATGTGTCTTAATTTGAAATTTGTTCACAAGCTGCACAAATGTGTGTATTGTTGTGATGGTTGTAGTATAGAATAATAAAATAGTGTATTATTTTTTCCCTTATTTTCTTTGTTTTGATGCAGCACACTTACACTTCAAGGCATTGAAGTAAACTCTTCAAGGGCTAGTTAACCCCAAAAAGAAAATTATCTCATGAATTACCTAATCTCTAGTCGTTCTTTGTTCGGTTGAACATATTTGGACGAACACTTGCATTACAATGGTAGTCAAAAGTGCCCTGGAACGGTTTGCTGTCTTACATTCTTCAAAATACCTTATTTTTGTCTTACAGAACAAAAACATATAAAGTCAATGGGGACCAAGAACTGTTTGGTTACAAGCTTTCTTCCAAATATCTTTCTCTGTGTTCATCAGAACAAGGAAATGTATAAAGATTTAGAACAACTTCAAGGTATAAGTAAATGATGACAGAAATTTCATTTTTGGGTGAACTATCCCTTTAAACAGTGTTTGTTAAAATTAACACACTTTCTGTGTTAGGCGACACATAATGTGTTATTTTAAAACATTTTGTGTTGTTTTTGTGTAAAATAAATAAATGAATAAAGGGAAGACACAAAATGTGTTGTTTTCAAGACCCACTTGCTTTGTGTGTAAACTATTTGTAAGTCATATTGGATACAAATCATTTGCTAAGTAAATAAGGGCAATTCCAGCATTATGGACGTGACATTTTGCATTATGGACATGACATAAAAATGCTCAGAGAATGAATTTGTTACGAATATATTGAATTATATTTTACTGAACCCTTATTGATAGAGTCTAAACATCAAAAAATGTCAGTCTATGAAAAAAAAACTATTTAAAAAAGGGAAATAAACATGAGTTATGGATGTGACAAAAAAATAAGCGTTTTTTTGGGAGACGATAAACTTTGTAGGATTTCTGTAAAATAAAATTCACAATCCTGAAGCAAAAGAGTAACTGTATATACATTTTCATGTGTCCATTTATGAGGAATATGTAGTGTTATGGATGTGACAATCCTGAAGATGGCACTTACCAGACTATGTAAAATCATGCACTCAAAATAAAACAACTACTTTGCAAATTTGAAGAGAGATCACACATGAGTATTCGAACCACCAAATGTTAAAATCTGTAGTAAAAAACACTGGTAAAATTTTTTCGTGGTAAGGTTGACGGAAATGTAATGTAAAGTGGATCAGAGTTATTAGGAAAACATGAACGAATATACACACGAACATAGTTGTACACACGGCCTAAACAACAAGCAACATCATTATGGTCAACACATTTCTTTCATGTGCTTTCTGGTTCCTTGCAATAGTTTAAAGTGTCTTGTTACATAATGACACAAACATTAGATCAGAGATAACTGCTGGCACATGGCTGTTAAGAGTGGGTGGAGAGATGTATCACAGCACAATGGCAAAAGACACAACATGCCAGTTTATTGATCAGAGGGATCAATATTTCACACAGCAATTATTTACATGTATTTACCGACTACATGGTTTTATTCAAAGCAACATAAATGAGAATGCAATTAAAAATTTAAAGCAACATTTATGTCACATTATGTTGGTTGTCAAGGTTATATAAGAGTGACAAATACTCACTAACGCACTCATGTAAATGTGAACAATAGAGTCAAGGTAAACACTCATTTTAGAGGAATGCATAATTTGTACTTTGCCTATACATTTTTGACCAACACCACACTATTAAAATGATCTAACGTATCAGGGATATGGATAAAAAGGTTAAATGTAAAAAAAATCAAGGTAAGAATTAGGCCAGTCATGTGCTAAAACTTAAAGCTTCTTAAAGCATAATATGACATTTATAAACGGGAAGTATGCTCAAAAGCATTAATCCAGTAAGAAAAACCTCATTTGAGCCTTTTAGTTTCCATGGTAACATGTGGCTGTTTACCCAGAAAACATGACATGCTATTGAACTAGAACGGGTCTAAGGGTAAAAACAAACAGGTTGATATTTTAAATATTTTCTACACATTTTCACAAATGTCCTCACCTGAAAGATCATAAAACATCTCCGTCTGCCAGTGTCGATGTAAACAGTAGCACCTTGGGCTTAACAAAGACCTGAAAGCGGTCTTCACAAATGTCAACACTATCATCAATATATCGTAGGATATCCTCATGCTTGTCTGCTGTGTTGTTTTTTGACCTTTTTGAAACTGCAGTTTGTCTCTTGTTCTAACTACGACGGCAGTAAAAACCCTGTTGCATCTCTCATTAACATATTTGATGTAGTTTGGTAACATTACATTTAGCAGACGCTTTTATCCAAAGCGACTAACAAATGAGGTAAACAAGAGAAGAAATTGGAACAACAAAAAGCATAAGTGCAATAAAACTACTCTCACCACAGTATACAAAATTAGGGTTTTAGATAGAAGGAGTAGAAAAGAGATCTGATCAGATAGCACAATCCATCTGGCTTACATCTATTTGACGTCTGCATTTACATCTTACAGACATATGCAATACGTTGTTTGCTCATCTGCAATACGTCTCGGAGACGTTTGAATGTCTGTAATACGTCTGCTAAAGATCTTGAGATTTGCTGCGTAAAAACATCTGCCAAACATCTTAGAAAGAGCAGCTTTACATCCATTCTAAATCATAAACATCTTACAGACGTCTTCAAGATGTCTATAAAACGTCTGACAGCAGACATCTCCGAGACGTATTGCAGATGAGCAAACTATGTATTGTAGATGTCTGTAAGATGTAAATGCAGACGTCTAATAGACGTAAGCCAGATGTCTGCGTGCTATCAGGGGATCGGTCAGGTGCTGACGGAAGAGATGTGTCTTCAGACCATTCTTAAAGATGGCTACAGAATCTGCTGATCTTGTAGCGGGCAGATCATTCCACAAATGTGGAACCATCCAGAGAAGGTTAATAATACTGCCATAAATTATAAATCGAAAGTTCTCATTTCGTACAGTGCCCACTTCCTAGTGAAGCGACCACGAGCCGTTTCACACCGAGCATCAAAAAACGAGCATGACAGCACTAAATGGTGGTGGTCAATTAAGTGCTTGCAGAACAGGCCGTTAGCATATCAAAGCTTTCAGGGAAAATGAGCCTTGAAGAGGTTTCTAACTGAAATGTCCCTCAAAGTCTCTCAGCATGACTCACTGTGGGCTGTAGCATAAAGATCGGCCAGGAGCACAATACATTTCCTCTTCATACTCTGAAGTGGTGCTTTGATCGACACAGTTTTATCAAAGCGAACAAACCATTTCCAGACCCCAAGTACTTTTGAAATTCAGGACACGGTACTTATTACATAAGGATCCATCTATGCATTTCCCATATCCTATATATAATCCTATAAATCCCATATTGAACATAAGTGTCAAGGTTTACATTTAAGAATTGAGCAATTCATTTCTGGGTGGGCTCACATTAATTTCCCACCCAGAAATGTATGGCTCAATTCGATTAACATTATGCGAGTCAAAAAGGTTAAAAAAATGTTTTATAGCAAACGGATAAAAAATGTTGAGTTTGAACGCACACTGTTGCTTTGTATAAAAACATCTGGCAAATGTCAGTGTAAATATTCTGTGCAAAAAAACTCGCACAATAAACCATAATAATGGTACAATAAAATATAAAGGAAACCATTCCAATTTTGAATAAAGAGGCGTCACGCTTCTTAAAAAAAGCGATCGGAGGCTTTCGCGGTACTGTGACGTCACACGCACATCGCTCTGAGCGCAGCCGCAGCATTGTGCCAATACAATTATGTGAACTTCTCAAGATTTGAAGACTTTTCGATTGAACAGTGCTGTGCCTCTGTTGTTAAGCATAACCCTTTATTAAGCATTTCTATATATTTATAAAAAATGTGTTATCTTTATAACACAGAAAGCGTGTGACTTAAAACAACCAAGGCGTATATTGACCCGAGATATAGGACTACCCTGTGAATAGCATGGTTTGGGAAGTGCTGTGAGTGCCTCCTATTGGAAGAGTTGTAAAATTGCAGGTGTACTCATTTGCTATGACAATTTGGGACAGAGTAAAATTGGTGAAAAACAGTGAAATTGATGGTTTAGGGGTTTGATACTTCTTACATTGCAAATAACCATTCTCAGCCCTCATTCAAATGTATACATTTTTCTTTTTCTTTTGTTGAAAAATATGCTTATTAATTACCAAGGGTTTTAAAATCTTCATAATGCTACCCAAGGATTAATCTACGGTTTAACAAAACCATTTTTTTCTGCGAATACTTTATTACTCCGGCACTGCCACCTAATGGATGCAAAGTCTACTCATACAAGGCAACAAGTGATGTAATAATATTAAACACTAATAGAAAAATATTTAAGATACACTTACTAAACACAAAGATTAAAGATACATTTAACCTACATTAAATAGTGCTATAAGTTAAACAAAGATTAATTCAAATGATAAAACTCAATAAGCATAACTGCAGTGCTATAGATTTCTTTGTACATATGGCAACAAACTGCTCAAATGTTATACACAACCACATTATTAGGAACATCAAAAGCGGTCCTGGTTTAGTGACCATCAGTTAAATAAGAATAAGTCAGCTTCTGTAAAGATTAGATTTTTATTAAACGTCCACAGGGCCAGCAATGCAGGGATGCAGTTTTTATGCTCCACTTAAGATTTTAAGAAACGGTGTAAAGCCACAAAAATACAGCAATACCAAATCAGTTTTTTTCTCTCCCAAAAGTTGTAAGTGATACCTGCTTTTGTAACCTTTTTATTGCTTGGACCAAAATGTGGAATTAAAAATAAACAGTAATAGGGACTTATCTAAAAGACTTATCAAATCATTTTATACATGCACGCAATCACTCACAACAGACAGTCTCCAGAAGGCATACTAAAAGGAATTAAGAAAATAAAGCAGAGCAAGTTTCCTTAAAAAAGATCTCTCTTTGATCATGATCTACCAGACCATAGCCAGTGAATGTTTGGGTTCCCCACAAGGTGGAATAAAAGGTTTAATTGGATGATTTCCATCCTACCCTTTTTATAACCAATCGCCTTCCTCGTTTTCTGGCTTAGCTCAGCACAAGGAAGTATTATCAACCCCAGACTCCCCCCGTTCTTGATGAAGCTATAGGTTACAGATACCACTGATACAGCAGTTTGGCTCAGCTTTTCAGTCAAGGAAGTAAACATCAGCTCTCCTGCTTGTCTTTGACCAACAGGACTGTGTGCTGCCCCCCACTGGACACTGATAGAACTACACGGTTTTCCAGCTGTTTACCAGTCATCTCCACTGGGCTCCACTCGTCATCCTCCTCACCAGTACCCAACTGCATATTGGTGCCCATGCCCCAGGCAAACACTGAGCCTGATAAACAACCAAAAACACCATGTAAGCATGCTTAGAGGAAAGGATATAACTGAAATAAAACGCCTGTGATCTCCATAATGTTCAATACATAAAAAATACATTACACAGATATTAAAATACATGATGCAGTCCATTTTATATTTGATCAATCGATGGTTCCATTTTCCCACATATGTGAAATACACAAATTTTGAGTGATCTCTGCATACTTTGGAAATCACAAACATCTTGCATTAGTTAGCATTAAACCCCAAAACATTTTTTTGAGCACACAAGTCAAAATATACAATTCATAATAATTCATACCTTGTTTAGTGACCGCATAGCTTACAGAGGCACCACAGGCAACCACTTGAGCATCACTGATCCCAGCGACCGGTGTGGGCTCACTTTTCTCTTTAACATCCTTCCCTAGCCCCAGGCGGCCATACTCTGCCCGACCAAGACTGTACACTTGTCCTGGAAAAGACAATCGAACTTTCAGTACCTCTGTAAAGGTGCCACATGATTTAATCCCTTCAGGCACATAACCCTAAAGGAAACCTCTTCAAAGAAGTCTTTCAAGAATAATGCATCTACAAAACACAGTGTTAAGATTTGGAATAAAGTTATACTGATGTTACGAGGGTGACTGAATAATTAAAATGTACGGGATAATATCCCTTTAATATTTTCTACATCTTAAATGTATTACCGTCAGAACTCAAACACAGAGTGTGGTGCTGTCCCCCTGAGAAACCCACCCAGGAGGTGGTAGAGTTCTTGAAAGCAGTGAGCTTGAGCGGAACAAAGCAAGTGTTTGTGCTTTCAGTGCCTGTAAGAATGACAAAAAAAAAACACAGAAGACGTTAGGAAAAGGACGGCATCAGGTAAAACATTTAAATCTCTGAGTGATTGTGGCAAAAGCTTACCAAGCTGGTGGTAATTCGACAGGCCAAAACCGTAAACATGACCCTCTTTAGACACAGCAAAAGTGAAGTATGCTCCACTGAAGACATCAGTAAAGACAACCTTGCCCCGTGGCTTCATGATAACCATCTGCGGCTCCAGCAGCCTCACTGAGGAAAACAATGTTTATATATTGAATCAATATAGACTAAAAACAAAGTACAAAAATCTAAATTCAATCTTTGAAATCAGATACCGAATTTGTAAAAACAGGCTTTTGTGCATATTTTTGCTTATACACAAAAATAAAGAATTAAATGAGCAACAATAACTTCCATAAACTCTTCATAAACCGTTTATTGCAGATTGATCAACATTGAGATACATACTCAAACCCTTCCGGCCTCCTCTGTTAGCAAAATGCTCAGCCACCCGGCCCAGCTGTCCTTGTTCTCCACATCCTGAGGTGTACAGCTCTCCACTTACAGTCAGCATCACCAAATGGTCATTTCCTTTAAAAGACATCCATAACAATATTATGAGAACATTTACAAAAACAACGATGACTAAAGCCTGTTTTTTACTTGCGTGTCGCAATGTGGCGGTTTTCGTTTATACTCGTCCGCTTCGACAGGCAATGGCCACTAGACATCAGTGTCCACAGGCGTGTTGCTTGTAAAAGAGCAGAAGAAGCGGTACGTTGTGTACTCTGTCTGAGCAGCATTTAGCAGCGATAGCAGCAAGTAAACACTTTTGCAGCTTTAGTTGTTAATAATACAGAAAAACATTCATTTGGATAACTCGTTTGGACATGCGTAGTTTTTTGATCAGAAGGGTTCAACAAGACCGATCACAGCGCTTGAGGTCCGCTTCGCATTAACGTACGGTCACATGCAAGGTTGTGGGTTTGATCCCAGGGGATTGCACATACCCAAGAATAGGACAATGAAATGTAAGTCGCTTTGGATAAAAGCGTCTGCCTAATGCAAATGTTATGTTACGCACAGGCTACGGCGTAGGGCACGGGTCTCTGCATAGGCAACAGCGACGGTCCGAATCAAGAGTAAAAAACAGGCTTAAATCCACAAGCACGTCACAAATTTCTTGGACCCACCTGAGACGATTTTAACCACAGGCTTGTCTAGAGGAACTTTGACAGGCAATGTGCATTTTTTCATGGGCTCCAGAAGTCCAATGACACCATTATTATCCTACAAAAAATGAAAAGGGTTAATCAAACCAAAACAATCAGCAAATGTACTAAACATTTGTTCAAACAGTCAGCAAAAATATGATCTTTGAATAAATTCAACTTAAATTGGTGTGTCGCAGAAAAAGAGGGGGTTTGAAACTCAATGCAGAGTTTGCTATTGCAAGTGGCATGTTCTATCAGTACAGACACAGAAGTCATTTGAATTAGGGCTGAAACGGTTCCTCAAGTAATTCTAATACAAAAAAAGAGGCAATTTTTGTTGCCTCGAAGCTTTGTTTAATCCATTTAACTATATAACACAAGGAGCGTTTCCCCACAGACCATTATAACGCACAGCCCGCTAAACTCTACATGTTACAAGGCTGTCAAGTCTCATGCATTTACCATGAGACACAAGCACTTTATTCTGTTCATACGCTCACATGTATTTCTCATGCTGATAAATAAGTGATAGCTTATTGAAATGGTGAACTGCTATTTTAGTCAATTTTGCTAGTGAAACTTGTTTTCCGGCTGCATCGAGTCCATAAAACTAGATTCGGACTAATGGATGTCAAATCCTGTTTTTCTACACATGCTATCTGGCTGTTCTGCGTGTCTGACTGAATGAACTGCACAGTTTAACTGCACAATTTGTCTGCGTTTATGAGGACATGAACACATGGACTTCATCTGCAGAGTTGCTCTGAGAGTTTATTTCACAAACATTTTATTGTTTGAGTGAAGAAACAGACATACTTAAGAATAAGCGTCTTTCGACAACCTGCCAAAATAAAAGTCTGTTTGACTCATTATTTTTACGTGGACAAATATATTACTATTTAATAGTAAAACAAAAAGAGAAAGGAAACGAATTTAGATTTACAAATTCATGCATAAGCTGAACCTCTGAAATTATTCTTTCAATTTGTATTAATGTTTCTTATTTATACTAAATTGCATTTTGAATGTGATTTGGCATTTTGTTGTATTTTCTCTTGTACATTTAGCATTACTCTTTGATAAAGAAAAAGTAGTCGTCCGAATACCCGATTAATCGATAGAAAATACCTAGAATACTAAACTGATCGATAGCTGCAGCCCTAATGTGCACATGACAATGCAGTCACATCTAAATACCAAAATCTGATATTTGTGCAGGGCAAACAAAGACAGCTACACTTACTCTAAAAGAGCCCCAGACGTAGACGGTTCCCTCCTCCGTGAGAGCAGCAGTGTGGCTGTCACCGGCAGAAACCTGCACAACCTTCTCTCCGAGGTCCACCTTTCCCGTCAACGTCTCCGAACCCTCCTCCGACGTGTCGCGTCCCAGCGCGCCCTCGTCATTACAGCCAAACGTATAAACCTGTGCAGGATGCCAGAACGACAAAGGTTGGAACACAATGACTCCATCAGGAGTTGACGTCAATTCACAGCTTAAGTGAACAGACATAGACCCACACAGGGCCTTTACAAAGAGTTATCAATAATATTACATGTATTCCACTTACGTTTCCAATGTCGCTGATACAGACCGTGTGCATGCCCCCGGCTACAGCCTGCACAATTCCCTCAGGAAGAGTTACCAGCGCCGGCCTCTTTCTCTCAAGCACGTCCTCTCCCAGACCGAGCTGCCCAACGTCACCCTGACCAAGAACAAGCAACAGACCCTTCTCCTGGCCATGACTGCTGTGAGAAACTACAAGCAAACACATACAGCGAATGCATTCATGTCAGGTCTACATTCAAGACTCGCTTCCACAAATGACTAACAATAGCAGAGATTTTTATTCACTTTTCTTACCTTTTTGTTTTTTCACAACAGGCGAGTTTGCGGTTTCAGTTGATGCAATGGTTTGTCTCTTTGGAGCTTTTTTGGCTGGCATGGTGACTCCAAACTTTTGAGAGAACTAAAGGAATAACAAAGCAGAGTTAATAAGCAACCAACCTGTGGATTTACTAATCTGATAAATACAAACGCCACACTAAATGCCAGTGTGAGGCCTACATTACAACAGGCCTGAACTGCTTTTAGTGAGTCATGAAGTCAAATATAATTCTCTCTGTCAGCCTTTTGCTAACACTACAATCTTCAACAACAACAAAAAAACGTATAAAACAAGCAAACAATACACAACAATAATAAAGTTCGTTTAAAACTCCCAAAGCGCAGCTACTTTACAATGAGACTAGAAGAAACTGTGAGCTTACTAACAGTTACCCAGTCGGCATCACCAGCGCGCACAACACGTCCGATAACCCCAAAAATGCGTATCTAATACCCCCATAATGTCTACACAGACACCAGATTATATTTGAGCGACAGCCGCTCTGTTTTTCTGGCGCAGATTCACATTCAATGACTGACAGCAGCAAATGTTTGATGGCGGTTTATTGCCCAAACACAGATTAACAAACAACAAATCTGCCTCTTTACCGTTTTTAGACAAAGGAAAGGCATTACGTCAGGCTCCAGAAACCCTGGAACTTCAAAGACTCAAAACCAGAACCCGCGAAAAGTTTAAACAGATCTAACCTTAACCAATGACACCACGGAGCGAGAGGCTAACGTTACGTAGTTTAACCCCGTTAACTGTTACGTCTTATTCGGCTATTATCTAGACAAAAAAACAACCACAATCCGGTCCACAAAACCAGAGAAGCGTCTAAAGTGAGGTTAAGAGTAAATTAGGGAATGAAGAAAAGAACTCATTCGAGCTCAATCTTCCACAGCTATAGCTGCAGACATTTCCATTTGCGTTACATTTTTGGATCCTCAACGCTAACATACATATGTAGTAACTTACCTTCAGTAAAAAGCTTTAAATATAACCTATGCGTGTTTTAGTTGGTTTGATTCAAAGCTTGCCAGGAGAGGTTTGTGAACACCAGCTACTCCAGTATGAAGTATAACGCACGCGTGTCTCACCACAGTCTTCTTCTTAAGTCTTTTTCATTCAAGTGTCATTCATTCCTAAATTGTATTACCGCCACCTACTGTACACGAGACAAACTGCATCCGAATCAACCCGCGCGGCGTGTTCGGCTCCTCCAGCATCTAAACTCAGGGTAAACATACTGCTTCCACATAGGCCTTCTGTCATTTGTCCTTATCCCTTTATTTTAAACAATAGTACGTTTGATGCATTTTGGGAATCGGTAGATGGGCATTTCATACATTATACTTAAAAAATGAGCTTTTGTATACTAAACTAAAACTGTAGATTAAAGACCATTTGTACTCTATTACAACAGTTTAACTACATCATGGTTGAAATATAATAACAGTAAGACGCTGTCATATTTGTGATTACTATTATTTTACTATACAAATCATTTTACATTACACATATGTGACCCTGGACATCAAAACCAGTCTTAAGTAGCACGGGAAGGTTTTTAGTTGTAGTCAAAAATACATTGTTGGGGTAAAAATTACAGATTTTTCTTCTTTCCAAAATCATTAGGATATTGAGTAAAGATTATGTTCCATGAAGATATTTTATCTTATTATTTTTATATTTTAAAAAAATATAAAAACTTTTTGTGTTTGGGTGGCCTGCTACAATGCCTCAGATTAACAACTTCAAAGGCGACTTTCTCAATATTTAGCTTTTTTTGCACCCTCAGATTCCAGCTTTGTAAACAGTTTTTGTTCGGCCAGATACTGTCCGATCCTAACAAACCATATATCAATAGAAAACTTATTTCTTCAGCTTTCAGTTGATGTAAAAATCTCAATTTCGAAAAACTGACCCATAAAACTGGTTTTGTCGTCCAGGGTCACATATATAAAGACCACATCCTTGCTAAAATAAATATGTTTTTTTATTACAAATAGCATTTTGAATAATAAGCTGTTTAATCCCACTAAAACATATTATTGTAAGGGTAAATCTAGGCGTGGATTATTCCGTTTACACAATTGTCCTTTGCAAAATTTACCAACAGTAGAGATAGTTTTAGTCTTCTTTAAAACTAATATACAACACTAATATATGATTATATCATAACCATTATATCAATTAGAATTCCAGCTTTCATAAATTTGATAAATGTACTTCTATTTAAAAGACACTTTGCGCAAAAACCCAAGATTGATTGTTTCATCATTTTGTAATTCCTATAAAATGGCTAAATATAATATTCTAGAATAATATGACTAATAGTAAAGACATCGCGGTAAAGTAAAAACAAATAAATCCATGAGTCAAACATTGTATTTTTTTATAGTACTGAGTTTTATATTTCCAAATAAGATTTTAAAACCAACTGAATTATAATTAATAATACAAATTATTATAGTTCTAGTATCTGTCATTTTTTTGTCAATTTGATAGTTTTTTGATGAGAGCAAACCAACCTCGATTTATGTTTTCAAACCTTTGCATAAAGATTATCATCAATATGATAAATTAATCTGTAAATAAAAACGGACACTGACACAAGACAATATTTGTAAGCATTTTAATTTTAATTTAGATTTAGTGTACATCTAAACAGCAAATTCACTGTCAGTTTCTAAAAGTTCACATAATTAAAAAGCATGAATATACAACACTACATGAACACGGAACAGGTTCGTTCTGCTCGTAATGTTGTAGTGTTGAATAATACACTAATAATTTTGTGCTTAAAAAAATAGTAACCTATATGAGTTTCAATATATTTAAAATATTCTTCAAAATAAAAAGGAAGACAAGATATACACAGTCATCTACAGAATGGATCTGTACAGCAGAGCAAATTCAATCATCCCACTGGCCAAAAACAATCATAAAACTGAGAAAAATAAAGAGGAGTTCCTCCCGCAACGATCTCCCTGTCAATAACACATCACGAAAACTTCAGTCAGTGCGTCCCTGGTTGTAAATTTTTCATTTAAATGAAGAATAAATAATCAGAAAATCATTTTAAAGTTTTATGCAAAACAATTTTTTTGTAAACATGTTTGGGGCAAATGGCCGGACTTCACTTTCACTAAACAAGGCGATTTTTGTTTAATCTAAAATCGTATTTGTTTATATAACAGAAAACCATAAAGTGGGAGCAATCTGTAACTTTATCTTGGGGAAACGTTTTGTGCCTGTAACATTCCAAAAATTCAATCTAAAAGAAAATTACAGCAGCCTATACAAACATACACAAATACACAATGACCTCCAGACTCTAGCAGTTCTTCTGTCCACGCTTCCCGCTAAGCTCAGTTACTAACACTTACTGTAGTATTACTGTATTTATTATTGTCACATTATTATTATTACTATTATTAACTGTTACACTTCCCTGAAAGGAAATAAAGTGTGTCATCGATAAAAGCAGAACAAGTCATTCCTAGAATAGACTGAAAAGTGGCATATCAGCCAATGAGAACGGTTTCCGATGAACGTCTATCATTGGCACAGGTAACACTCCACATATCCTCTTATGAGTCCTTCATTGCCTCTCTGTCTTGGCACGTGGGTCCCCCTTAAGTCCAGGAGAAATACACAATCTGTCCTCCAGAGGTCCCTCCTCCTTCACTGAAACGGCTTGTTCTCGGCTATATTGTGAATGCACCAAGTGTCTCTGTGCATCTGAAGAAGTTCATTCAGTAACATTAAAAGCATTCTGTAAGAGAGAGGTGAAATCGTGGCTCCCTCAAAATTATTCTTCTACAGTTTCCATCAGCCTCCAAGTGCTTTATTTTCCAGTTAAAATTTGACGTTAAGGGCGATGGAATCTATTAACAAGAGAACAAGATCACATACAACTCCAGTCAATATACTTGCTACGTAAAATGGCTTTTTGAAAAATAATTAAAACGATGGATTTACCTTGTGTAAATTCTGCTTTCCTCGTGCACTTCCATTTCAGAGCTCTTGAACTCGTTTAGCTCTTTACGAATAGCAGCCTAAAAACAGTTTATAGTTGGATTAAATGCGTAAGACCATGCATCTCACAGACTCTGCAATGCCAACAATTTGACAAACATACTATTTCGTTATTTTAACGACTTTTTTTCAGGTTATTTCAACATTTTATAAATTACTATTAAGGTTTCATCCAATACATAAGTTTTACGATGTATTCAAATCTCTCTAAATATTTTGTCTAGTTTCCTGCACATGCACATTATGCGGATGCTAATGACACAGTTTTGAAGTTTTACCTTGTCTGCAGGGGTGAGTTTTGTCCATGGCTTATCAGCACGCCGGTCATAGTCCTGGGCACACGTGACCTCCACATATTCATGAAACCGCAAGATTTTTCGGGCCTGTAGTTCAGCCACAGTTGGCCGTTGACTCAACTGAAGGGGAAAAGCAAAAAACAGACATTTTGTATGGTTTTGCATGTAAAAGTAAATTACCTGAAGAACGACCTTCTCATTTCTTGTTAAAATAGACTTGAATGCTGTTTTTCACTGGAGTGCATCCTGAACCGCACCTTTCTGGTGAGTCTGCGCTTGATCTCTCGGACCTCTGCTTGTCTGTCTGCTTCATTTTTGGCTGGAAAGAAATGAGAGACGCCGTTATTAACACCATTTGCGCTCATTCAAATGCAAATTCACCGAAAATTAACACGTAGAACAGGAAAGCCTATTCAGTCCAGCCTGCTGAAGTGCAGAAAAAGCTTAGACTTAAATATCCTGGATTTAATTCCCCTTCATATACCTAGAATACAGCAAGCTTAAGCTCACATTAGCAAAAGGACCAGTGCTCTCTCCTGGCAAGTTCACCAATAGAGATATAAAGCAAAATATGTGTCTGTATTCAATCGAGGGTATGAATCAATGAACATAAGTGAAATAAGAGGAAAGCGAAGAACACCACTGAAAATTAAATAGCGATAAAATCACTGGAATGAGGCTATTTACGTTGGAGAATGTTTCTCTGTTCCAGCTCCTCAGCACTGGGTCTTTGGCTCAGTCGCCTACAGAAAAAACAAGAATTATTCCCCAAGTCTTCACCGTATGAACAATAATATTATTGTAGAATTCAATGATATGTATAGTGTAACAGCATCTGTTCAGTTGGGATTAAGTGTGTGTGGTTGTAAGGGTCAGTACCGTGTGAGCGCGGTACCGATCTGTGTACGGATGGCCTCCCACTGTTCCCTGCTCTGCCACGACAGACTCATGTGCTCGGCTCTGGCCTGCCTCTCTGGAGCCTGTCTGTCTGGGGCAGAGGGCCGACTGCTCAGTTTCAACGCCAGTGTGTCCTTCCTCCTTACCCTGCTGGCCAGGGCACCTGCGGTGAGAACATACATATATAGTCATAAGCCCTGGCTCGCATTTACATTGACAGATGTCCGAGCAAACAATCTGACTAAAATATCAATAACACAGGCGAAAGGGAGCACATGTGCTGTATAGACACCACCAAGTAGTTCTGGTGAATACAAAATGAACATGTATAACAATAAAACATTTCTGTTTAAATAACAGTTTATTAAAGGGGTGATTAAACGTCGTTTCGTCTATTCTGATTTCTTTACGATGTTTAACGTGTTGGCTTCTCATGCTTAACAAGGTGAACTTGTCAAAAAACGAGTTGGACATATTACGTAGTATTTCTTTGCTCGATACATCCGGTTCGTGTAGGTTTCGGAAAGTTTTTTCGAACATGAAAAAGGGTTACATAACAACTTTTCTTAGTCTTTTATTGGGCAATTCTCCCAGAAAAGCACACACACAGCAAGGCGAAAGAAATAGCCTGCCCACGCGTCAACCGACGAGCGATAGGAAGACCCGCTTACCATCAAGATTGGCTACGCTGCGTCAAGATTAGCTGCGCTGTGGGGCTCCAGCTGCAGCTCGTTGCTCTTGCGATAGTGAGAAGTGGAGGTGTATTTGTTTGTTCATGGCATTTCAGTGATGGATGTATAAATGGTGGAGGTGGATATAACGCTGGATTTGCAGATAGTTTGAAACTGATAGATGGAGCGGTCCCAGTGCTAAAAGATGCCGGGCATGAACCACAATGAGATGCCGGGCATGAACAGTAAGTGAAACTAAGTCAAATTTCTGTGTTTTGTTTGCAATCGGCACATACGTGCATAATATAAACCAGATAAATTTATAGTGAATCAACAGTTATGCAGGGATAATGCGATGATGTATTGTGCGCTCCTGATTTAGGTCCTGCCCCGGCACAACCCCGGGAGATCATCGGACATAATCGTACAGCTGTATCTATCTTTTTTAAATGTGATCAAACTAAATACTCTTCGATGATACAAAGTATGCAATACTATTCTACAGGTACTCAAGATTAATATAAGATTGGCAGAAACTGCGCGTTCAACCAGACCTTTAATGCTATTTAGGGGTTTCTTATTTTAGTCCACAATAAAATCCAAACCCTTATGAAAGTGAACCATAGTAAAACCATAGTAATCAAAATTGTCAACTTTAGTAAATGCATTTAATAACATTAACAATGTGCAATATTGTTTTTTAGATTTATTTATCTTTGTTAAAGTGATAGTTCACCAAAAAGTGATAATTTACTCATGCTCTTGTCATTTCAAATCTGCATGAGTTTCTTTCTTTCACGGAGCACAAAAAAAGACATTGGTACCTGGCGTTGCCAGGTTACCAACTTTCTTCGAAAATAGCTTCTGTGTTCGATGAAAAAGTCATACAGGTTTGAAATGACAAGAGAATGAGTAAATGATGACAGAATATTTCATTTGGGGCTGAACTATCACTTTAAAAAGGATTAATAAAGGCAGAAAACTATATTTCTCATTGTTAGTTCATGTCAGCTAATGCATTAGCTAATTGTTGCGAACAGTGCCACAGTGTTTCATGCTTTCTGACTTCTTTACAATGTTAAACGTGCTGCTTCTCATGCTTAACATGGTAAACTTGGACGTATGACTTAGTAAGTGCTTGATACACTCCCCAAGCGTTCGTATAGGATTCGGAAAGTTTTTTCTTCGGATATGAAATTCCCTTACCTAACAAATCTTCGTAGTTCCTATTGGACAATTCTCCTGGAAAAGCACGGCAAAGCATCAACCCGATTAATACTCAAGATTAATATAAGATTGGCAGAAACTACACCCGTCACGTCCACTTTAATGTATAGGGTTACCCGATATACTACTATAATAAACCATAAACTATAATGAAACGATTTTCTTAAGACAAATGACACAAACTGGGACAGCCAATCAGAACAAGTTTATATTTTGGGACAGTGTATTTTGGATCAGTAATATTTCAGTGTAGGCAGAAGAAACAAGCAAAACATACTTGGTGGGGTGTCATCTTCATCTTCATCCGATTCATCATCATCCTTGTAGAGCACCGGACCGTCTGAATCGCTATCTTCTGGCTGCTGATCGTCCTCATCCTCTTCTTCCTCGCTGCTATTGTTTGCTTCAGGGATAATGCTGACGCTCAGGTCCCCAACCAGACACCTTCGGCTGCGAGGCTCAAGTTCTGGCTGGGACTGATGAGATGGGTGGTGATCGTGAGTAGGTTCCTCTTCATCATCATACTCTTCTTCGTCTTCATCTGAATAGTCATCCTCATCACTGAGCAAACAACCATATGGTTCATATCAACATACGATGCTCACACTTGAACGATAGCCAATCAAATAACACTTACAGTCTGAGAGGCTGTATGGTGACCGGCAGCGGACGGTTTCCCTGGTACTCCGGTGGAGTCTCAAACAACAGCGAGTGGGCTCGCTGAGAGCCGTCTGGGTGTGGGAGGGAGTGTCCCGGGCTACTCAGTGCCCTTTGAATCATGATGTGTAGTGGAATGGGGGCTTGGCGTGCAGGTGGTTCTTCTGGTGGGCTGGGGGGGTCAAAGTAGACAGGCAGCGGCTGTGGCAGGGGGTACGGGTATGAGTGTTGGTGGAGAAGGTGATGGGTGTGGGCCCGTGGAGGGGAGGGGGGAATGTGTGTGGGGAGGGGTGGGGAAGGAGGTGGTGGAAGTAGCTGGTAACCTCCGGGGATGTTGGCCCTGAGATCCTCAGACAGAATGGAGGGAAGAGAGGAAATGGTCAGAGGAGAGTCGTCTGGGTTGCGTTTGGTGACGGGCGTTGTTCGCTTCGGTGGCATGGGGGGCGAGGGCTTGGCTGGTCCGAGGCTGGTACCTCCTTGTGATAATTCAGCTGTAGAATATTACACAAAAAAAATCATTGAGGTTAAAGTTTTCCAAAACATCAAAATAAGCTAAAATGGCAAGTATTCAGTATATATTAAAGACAGTCTCTTCAGAAGAGTTCAGGATGAGCTTAGTGCCAAAAGAGGTAAATGCTGACTTCTACCCGAAGAAGCCATTTTGTTATAAATTCAGTTTTTTCCCCGTTTGTATTTAACCCTGCTGAAAAGCAACAGAACCCTAGGCAAAACTATATAGAAGATTTGTTGGATTTAATATAATAGGAATTGGATTGACTTTCATGGAAACTATAACACTGTCTACTGGTATGTGATGGATTCTATTGGTGGGGTGTTATCGAAGCCATTAAAGAAATTGTAATGGTTTTAAAGGGATTTGTATTGGCTTAAATGGAAACGCTAATGGTGTGTATTATAGATTTTATTGGTGCAATGTTAAATCCTATTGGAATAATGTCCAAAACACACAACAAAAGAGAATTTTGTAATGGTTTTACAAGAGCTATTGAGTTGTAAGGGTATTCCAATACAAACCATTAGAATTTTCTTACAACCCAATAGCCTTTTCCAGTAAAACCATTACAAAATTCCCTTTTGTTGTGTGTTTTGGACATTATTCCAATAGAATTTAACATCCCACCAATAGAATCCATCACACACCATTAGACACCATTATAGTTTCCATTTAAACCAATACAAATAACATCAAAACATTATCATTTATTTCATGGTTACCAAGTTTTTTTTCCGGCAGGGATAATACCCCACCAATAGACTCCATCACATACCAGTCGACACCATCATAGTTTCCATTAAAGTCAATCCATTTCCTATTATATTAAATCCATCAAATTTACTATTGTGTTTTGCACAGCGTTTTGTTGTTTTTCAGCAGGGTTAATATACAAACAGGGAAAAAAAGACACTGAAAAATAAAAATGGCTAAAACAACAAAGCATCCTAAGACTTTTGTACATTACTGTAAATTTACATGTAAATTAAACTTTACTTTAAATAAAATTGCACACACACACACCCATATATATACATATATATATATACACACACACACACACACACACACACACACACATGCACGCACTCACAACCACTTTTTTACAGTAAAGTGTAATTTACATGAAATTTTATATACATTAAGTTATATAAAGATTTATACACATAACTCAATAGTTTTAATTTTGAAGGGTTAGTTAAAGTCACTAACAACAATTCAGGTTCCATAGAGGGAAGTAACATATGTAAACAAATGACAAGAATTTTTAGTTAGTATGAACTATTCCTGTAACATAAAAGATCATCAAAAACAGTAAGCGAACATGAAAAGCCACGTTTACCGAAAAAAAAATCATGTGACCACTAAATGAATGCATTCAGATGTCCATGTCACATGACTACATGACAAATAGTCCAAGTATGATGAAGTACAGCAGCCAAACATTGTGTACATGATGCGTTAATAAAGCTAGACATGCAAACCGCATAGTTAAACATGCTAATCTTTTTTGTGCCTCCTTCAGGTAAAGAGGTAAGCCGCGCTGACTGATGCTCTACAAATAAAATTCATGAAGTTTTCCCTAAAGCTAAGCAACCTGCACAGCATTCAGCATATGATGCGGTGACTTGAATTCATTTTCCTCCAATCTCTCGTCTGTCTGTGGAGCAACTGTTCCCTGGAATGACTTTTTTCCAGAACGTCTGTTAGTTTGCTGCATCTACTTTTACGTGACAGGGCATTTCCTGCAGCGGTGACTAGGATCAGCTGAACTCCAGAGGGGGTAAAAGCTAGCGGTTTAAGCACCTGTTAATAGTGTGCCAACGTGCTGCGCGCTAGCTTCAGTGCCAGAAGCATGCTGCAAGGACTCATTTGAGAAAAGGAGAGAAAGCTGAGAACAGGTAAGAAAGAGAACAAGCAACGCCGCTCGGGCTGGCGCACATTAGTCACGCTCTCAGGCCGTGCTAGCTGGGGATAGGAAGATGAGGCGGGCACGCAGGGCGGCAGACGAGGGACCCAAAAGGCCGATGCATTTGGCGACAGGCTTGGCCTCGACGTTTACCTGTGCGCAAGCCTCCTGCCCGCCGGCAGAGGTAAACAGGCAGGGACAGGTAGACGTCATAGTCGCCTTCACGATTCCAGGAGGACCAGTAAAGGGGGAATTCGCTGCCGTCACCCCCGTGTAGGGTGGAGGCTGGCAGGGGACAAAAAACACACAGCTCCTTGGCGTCAAACCACACAAGAACAGTACCTTCACAAAGCACGGGCGACTTGCGCAGGCTTACTCTAAATGTAAACAGATGGAGAGACTGCAAACAGTGGATGTGTGAGGTATCGAAATAGATAAAGCCATAGAGATGAATATCTAGAGACACATTTGCCTGATATAAATGCATCAACTCCATCTTTGAAACTACGGCTGCACGATAATAAAAGAATATGAAACATGCACAACTTGATAAATGTGATACAGTAAATAAAATAAATAAATAAAATGCTTGTTAAAACAATCCTGAGATATTTTATAATTAAATAACTAACATACACGCTTCACATTCTTTCTGGAAGAAACATACGACTTCTGAAAGTGAACAGCCATGTTTTATAAGTAATAACAAATCGGATGCTCTCAGTTCAACTTCTCAGATCATTTCAATATATTGCGTAACCCTATTGGAAAGAAAAGTAATAACTTTGCAGGTAAGAATTCTAACATATGCATGATAAATGAGACAGACTGCACAAATTCATTTTTTTTTACATGCCTAATATGTAGGGGTTATATGAGGACTTAAAAAATGACAGTGATCTAGTGATATCTATCTATGGGCAAAGGTCCTTAAAAGTTTTTTGGAGGATCCATTCACAGAAATGCAATATAACATGCATAACTTTGTCTTCAGAGGTGTATAAAAACCTTACATAATGGACCGTTATGTTTTTAATAACTTAGAATGAGCTTTTTCTATCTACATCCCCTACATGGAATTCACCATGTTGTTTCAACAGTAGCACTAAACGGACAAACTGCTCTTCAGATCACGTTTCCTACAGCAAAGAAGCGAAAGCGCGACCGCTTTTTCCTGTGAGAGCCTGTGGAGTGAGCTGTTGGTTGCAGCAGTTCACAACCTCACCACTAGATGCCGCTAAAATATCCACATTGCTCCTTTAAGCTCAATGCTCCATCAGTTTTTTCTGTAGCACTTGAAAGGTCAAGGGTTACCAAATACATGTAAATTTAATGCCAGTCATTTTTCACTGATGTTTAGACCAATAAACCTCATAAACCAACCAATATAACCAAACTCCCTGCTAAGACAATCACAACTTTCAAACCTACAAGAAACAACAAACAACTACTGAATCTCAATTCTCATAACACTGGCTCCAGAAGTCCACTACACGGAAGTGACAAGTGAACTTTTGTTTCCCTTAGCAACAATCGGCCAAAACATGCTGCCTAATGAAATGAATAATTAGTGTGAACTGTCAGATGCTCTCAAGTGGTGAGATGTCTGTAACAACAGTCAATAGCTGTGACATCCCCTCCTGTTATTGCGGTGTTTGGAGGTGTTAAATTTGCAGCTGACTCAACAATCATCCGTGATCTGCGACAGCAGTGCTTTTGAATACTGTTCCTGGAGAGTTTACATACATTCCCTGTTAACACACACGAAGAGTCTAAATCAGGGTTTTTAGGGACACTTAAAAAAGGACAGTCAGGTGTGTTGGAGCAAAGTTGGAAATAACAGATTTATTGACCACTTGGTCAATTTGTTGACCACTTGGAGTAGACATTAAATACTTTGTGTCTCCCCCACCAATTAGCCGGCGTGTGGTGGGCGTTCTGGCGCAATATGGCTGCCGTGGCATCATCCAGTTGGACGCTGCACATTGGAGGGCGTCGAAGAGATTCCCCCTTCCATGTAAAGCGCTTCGAGTGTCCAGAAAAGCGCAATATAAATGTAACAAATGATATTATTATCCGGTCTGGGCGATTTATGGTGCGATTGATGCTAATTACAGATGTCTAAATCGATTCTGAAATTGATCCAATGTTCTATGCACAGCTCTTGCTTGAACTACGGCTGTTTGATCATCAGGAAGTACTGCTCGATCTAAAATCACTACGAGATTGAGTTGTTTATAACATGTATTTGAAAAAGCAACACTCTCTATCATCACTACTATAAGTCAATTTTATTATCATGAAAATACATGAAAAGGATAAAAAACAGCAATAGAATATGCCTACAGGCATTTCCTGGAACTAATTGTTCTTCTTCCGTTTCCCATTTTCGAAGTTTCTGCGCTAGCGCGCCCTCTGGCTTTCGGATGTGGCTGCATTTAACCGTAAATCATTGAGAAACTGGAGCATAGGAATCGTACGATCGCCCAGCCCTAATTATTATTATTATGGAATCTCAGTTAAAAAAAAAAACTTTTAACCCTATTTTAACATTTATTCCACCATTACGATGTAGTTAAATACTAAAGGTAGTATATACAATCAAATTCTTCTCAGCGATGAATATGAGACAGAATGGCTTGACTACATTTTGAAGGAGTGAGTGTTTCAAACTTGTTAAGACGGAACAATCATTGCTTTTCTTTTTAGTAAAATGACACGCTTTACCTTTCCAAATGCTACAACAGAAGGTATGTGTGGTCTGTATATTTACACTGAAAGTATAAATGCCTGTGAGCTTGCACAAAGATGAAGTTTAATTGTTTCTATGAAAAGTCATTGACTTTTATAGAGGTCATATTATATCTCGCATGACATGTTTGTGATCACTCACCCAGGATGGCAGGGTTGTTGGTACGGTTGATTGGCTTGGGCGGAGGGACGGGTGGCTGTTTGGGGGGCTGAATCGGGGCATTGCTCATAGAGGACGGTGCTGAAGAGGTGGTGAGGGGAACAGCGCCCTGCGTGCTGACTCCAGCCGAAGAGACAGTTCGTAGTGTTTTTCCTGCCGTGCTGACAGCTGAGGAGGAGGAAGAATTGGAGGAGGCTGAGGAAGAGGAGAAAGCAGCTGCGGGGTTGTGGACTGGGGTGCGGGGCAAGCTGTCGGCACCGGGTTCCGGGGTGGAGGTCATTAGCCATTTTGGGGGCAGGATGGAGTGCTTTGGTGGAAGGGGCTCCCGAAGTGTGTCCCTCAGAACGTCAGAGTTAGGAACATACTGAGCAGTGTCAGATTCTAGAAGAAAAATATTCATATTTAGGTAAATTCATGTGAATGGTTTATAGGATAGTTATACAAAAAATATTAATTCTATCATTAATCCATCCTCATGTTAATCAAAACTTGCACAGTCCTGCTCACCATTATTTGCGTCCTTGGTAAATATGAGCAAGGAAGGCTGTAAAAATAAATCTGCATTGTTTCTCCTTTTGATCTTTTATTTAAAAAATCTACAAAATTGCAAGATTTCATTTAAGGAAAACAATTTGAAGTGTCCCAAACAACTTGTGGTGATGGAGGTACAGTTTTCCTTTATTTTTTTTTAAAGGCTTTCTGACCCCGAAATTCATCAGATTAATGCAATTTTCCATTTGTGTTTTTTTTTTTTAAGAGTCTTTGGCAACTGAAATTCTTCGCCTAGTTGTTCATTGAGACAATATAAACACACATCCTGTTTCAAGCTGATATTCAACATCTCCAGTCCATTAAAACTTCTTGATCATTGCCTGATGTTTGATTTCGAAATTACATAGTTTAATATTACACAATTGGTGTAGCTCAACAGAACTATATTGCACACCATAACTAAATTTTTTGGTTTTATCCATTGTGATAAATGATTAAGGGGAGTTGGGCTTTGTGTCACTAATATTTATTCTCCTGTGCAACAAGAAGTCATAACTGGACAACATTATGTTTCCAGTCACTTTGGTGTGCTAAGAGAACGTAAATATCAATGGGAATATAGTTGAATGTGATATTCCCTACTTCAAATTGTTTTCCTTCAATAAAATGTTGGAATATTGTATATTGTTGTTAATAAAAGATCAAAAGGAGAAACAATGCAGATTTATTTTACAGCCTTCTTTGCTCATATTTACCAAGGGTGCCACTAATGGTGAACAGGACTGTATATGTCTCTTTCTTCTGTGTAATACACACATTTTTTTTGAGTAATGTCCACATAATGGAGGTCAATTGGACACAAAGTTAGTAACATTCTTCAAAATATCTTCTTTTTTAATCTGCAATAGAAAGAAAGTCAGACGGGTTTGGAATGACAAAGGTGAGAAAAGGACGAGAGAATGTTTACTTCACTAGAATGAAAAATTAAAATATTCGATCTGACGGAGTTGAAAATTTGTTATGCTTTATTCAAATGAGTACAGGAAAAATAGGATCTTTAAGCAGATGGTATTTAACGTCTCACACATCTGCAAACTTTACTCCGATCCACCTTGAATCCTCAAAGCTGATGTTTTGAATTTGGGGCTAATTATTTACATTATCTATATTAATTCCATGTTCCTGGTATAGGAAAGATCCCAAATGTCAGATAAAACAGTGTATATGTGAGGAAAAGACTGTAAATGCTCATTTGCTTTCCTCTTTGTGAACAACGGAGGATCAGAATAGCGCCAAAATAATCTAAATCAGAACTGGATTATCAGTCCTAGTGGAGGGACAAATCTGTCTCTAAAGGAAGGGTTTGGGACTAAATGATAATGTTCACGCAGAGAAGGATTGAGGTGACAGCGGTTTATTAATTAGGAAAGAACAAGAGAATTCAGCGTAGCTGCGCTCAGTTCCTAAATAAGAACCTTAGCTGGAGCACGACCCATGGGAACACAGACACACTGACTCCATTTGGCCCAACAGAAGAGAAGGTGGTGGAAATATGGAGAAAAAGACACGTGAAAAGAATTGTGACCCAAAATGTTTCGTGGTCCGCATTTGCAACGGTCTACCAGAGCCATAAACAGACAATTGTGACTTCATACCTGGCCGTGCCCTTCCATCCTCGACCGACGAGTGGCGGGGAAGAGTCGGCTTCCAGTCCGATTCGGGACGAGTCCTGCGTCCATCCTCGGATGGGGCTTTCATTAGCCCAGGCCTTTTATCCAAATCAGGGTGTAATCTCCCGCCGCGACGGCCATCATCACCATGCCAGGCCATATTGGATTTCCAGTCCTCAGTGCCTGAAGACCAGCCGCTTCTCCTGGCTTCCCTATTTTCATCCTGAGTCGACACCCGGGGTCCCAAAGCCCCGCGATGATCCCCATCAGATGGGGTACGTCCTCTGCGGTCGTCAGGCTGTGGGAGCCAGACAGGGTTGACCCTGAATTCCGATTCGGAGGGCGAATGAATCTGCTCCAGACCTCCACCAATCCCACCTCCTCCTATAGGCAGAGTGTGACCATTCTTCACGTAGGGCATTTTATGGCTATGGGTCTCAGCTGCTACGGCAAAAAAATCGGAACATATAGGTAGTACACAAAGAAATTTAGAAAATTGACAGCAGTGGAAGCTAAATTATCAAACGTACTGTAGTAATGCACTTCACCTTAAAGTGTTTTTAAACCTCTCATTGTGCAAATACTGGTTTCTCTGAGAGAAACACATGAGCATTTTCATTTCTAACAGAGATAAGCTTTGTCAAATTCCTTTGAAATGAGGTTAGAAAGAAACGTTTGCTTCTTAAGTTTCACACAAACTCTGATAAAGTACAGGTTTGTTTCTCGTCCAACATCTCTCCGAGGTTACAGGAGCAGTTCTCAAAGAAATAGGCCTTCAAAGCAGCCGGTTCACAGCGCACGACTTTCAAAGCTTTTTGCTCTAGGGCACAATTTGCTCCACTTTCTTGTCTCAAGAAAAACTGCATGTCATTTCCTTACCAAATAAAGAAAGGCATCAAATTTCAACGCTTCGCCTGCTTTGAAAAGTGCAGACCGACTGGGTACCACTTCAGGGTAGGGGGCAATTCTCACTTTTAACTAGTTGTTATTAACAATGCATTTTATTGGCTGTTTATTAGCACTTATAAAGCACAGTCTGCACGAGCATACTCTACATCCCCTGTTCCCTAAACCTCATAACTACCTTACTAACTATTAATAAACCACAAATTAAGTGTTAAAGGAGTAGTTTACTTTCAAAATTAATGTTCATGATAATTTTCTCACCCCCTTGTCATCCAAGAAAAGAAATAAAGGTTTTTGATGAAGACATTCTAGGATTTTTTTCCATGTAGTGGACTTCAATGGACTCCAAACGGTTGAAGGTCAAAATGACAGTTTCAATGCAGCTTCAAAGGGCTTTAAATGATACCAGACGATGAATAAAGGTCTTATCTAGCGAAACGATCTGTCATTTTATATAAAAAATAAAAATGTATATGCTTTATAAAAACAAATGTTTGCCTTGCTCTGTTCTGCGATGATCGTTCATGACTTCACGTAATAACGTTGAAAACATTCACGTTCAACTTGTAAACACTTCCGCTTACGTCAAGCGTGACATTTTTAACGTAATTACGTAACACGTAAAGTAATGAAGGCGAGCATTTGTATTTATAAAGCATATACTTTTGACCGATTGTTTCGCTAGACAAGACCTTTATTTATCATCTGGTATCGTGTAATGCCCTTTGAAGCTGCATTGAAACTGTCATTTTGACCTTCAACTGTTGTGAGTCCATTGAAGTCGTCTATATTGAGAAAAATCCTGGATTGTTTTCATCAAAAACCTTCATTTCTTTGCGACTAAAGAAACAAATACATAAACATCTTGGATGACATGGGGGTGAGTAAATTATCATTGAAATTTATTTTGAAGTTGACTAGTCCTTTAATTTGGGAAAAAGTCATAGTTAATGCTTTGTTAATAGCGAGAATTGCCCCTTATACTGAAATGTGACCAAAGACTGCCTTCACATTAAAGCTGTGATGATATACAATCTCACGGAGGCGTTTGTGTATCTCCGTCATGAAGAGATCCGACAGACCATATAAAGCACACGTAGCAAAATAGCTTTGAGTCAGAAAGAAAATGTGATTCAGCAGTGATTGATGCCACACATTTTTAACCGAGCAGAAAATCATTCCAAATGTTTGTTTTTCCTTAAAGTCCCTTAGGACCTGTTGACAAAGTCCAGTGGCCTCAAAGACCATAATGAGAAGAATATTATAGTGAGAAATTATAGGAGCAAACACACACACTATTTTGGCCCTCTGGCCCTGAAAATAAATATACTTTCGATACTAGTTTATTTATTTGTCTACTAACACCGTCCAAGAGGTGATATATACGCACTAATATGAATATAATACCACCCTGTCAAATAACTTTCTTGTTCAATAACATTCTGTGGTGAAAATGGCATTTTAAATATGTATAGAATAGAATGGCCTTATAAAAGCTGCTTTTTATGAAAATACAAAATTGTTATACTTTTTTCATAATCTGGCAAAATAATGTAGACATTATGCACAATAAAAATATTCACCATTCAAAAACACATTGCAAATTCATCCACATTATTTTACAGCCATGACACATACACAAACTCCTACCGTTCTCAGGAAGCTCCTTAAGGACTCCTTGCTCTATCAGTTCCTGCCTTGGTCTTCTCATCGACATCTTTCTTTCCAAAACTGTGAAGGAAACAGAAAATATGAGATGAGCATCATCCACAACTTGACCTTAAATCTTTTTATTTTTTAAATGAGAAGTTCATCCCAAAATGAAACCAAACAACATAAGGACCCATTCACTACTATTGTACATACATAAAAAGTCAATGGGTAAAGCTGTTGATCTGCTAACAACATTTTTCAAAATATCTTCTTTTGTGTTGCGTAGAAGAAAGTCATACAGGTTTGAAATGACAAGAGCATGACAGAATAATAAATATTTAAAAGAATAATACATTTAAATTAAAATAAATTAATAAAAAAGTAAATGATAACAGAATTTTCATTTCTGGGTGAACTGTCACTTTAAGCAATTAACATGTACATTTACAGTTTGGGATTTAGGCGAAAGGAAAGTGTGTTAATCAATTTTGGTGCTCTCTCAGGTCAGACCCCAAAGCAAGAGTCACTACAAAATAACCAGACTAAAGGATATTGAAATTTGATTAACGTTCATGTACCCCTAACCACAGTATGTTAAAGAAAGCTAAAAACAACATTTACAAAAGCAAAGAAAAGAAAGCAAACAAACACCAACAAACATCACTGTGATCTAACGCAAAGGAAAGGCTGCAGTAAACCTAATATTTTCCCCAAAACACATAAAGGGAACTGAACAAAGGACCTTCTGAAGTTTCCTGAAAGCTCTCGCTGCTTTTCTTCTTCCTCCACTTCCAGGGTTTGAAGATCTTCCCGAGGGTGGAGAACTTGCCCTTGCGCTTTGGGGGTGGAGTGCCATCACCAGGCGTTCCCCCTTCGCTCCCTGTGGTGCTGTGCTGATGGTCACCTTCATCTGGGTGGACAAACAGAGAGTTTAGAGGTCTATCGATACATATCAGATTGACGTCGGACAAAGATATTGACGGAACATTATTGCACAAAGCCGTGAAAAACTTGAAATTCACGGTTAAAGGAATAGTCCACCCAAAAATGAAAATTCTTTCTTTGTTACTCGTGTCATTTTAATTTCTTATCCCAGAACACAAAAGATGATATTTTGAAGAACTTTTGTGTTCCACAAAAAATGTATGACATGAGGGGGAATAAATGATAAATGATAACAGAGTTTTAATTTTTAAGTGAACTATGCCTTCAACATTCATATTTAATATTGTCTAGTCTTGCATGTGAGGTTGCTCGTGTATCCTCATGTCCTTATTCTGCACAAACGCATATATTCATTGAATGAATATAAATTATGAAAAGATTTTTCTCGATTGCTCAACATTAAGTTTCAGCATCTGGCACAAGTACTGACAGACTGCCTATTTATGTCGGTCAACATTAAATAATAGAGAACTTCTGGTTTACGTAACTTAAACATTATGTGTTCTGTAGAGACTTTATGCAAGCGTATTAGGTAAAACAATTCACATTAGAGCACATTATCATATCGTGCCATCATATGTTAACAAAATGTGCGCACTTAACATGCCATCATGTATGCGTTGGACAAACATCTGCACCCGATGGCTCGGCCCTCACGCAAAACACCACAACCTTTCTCCAACCTCAATATCAAAACATAACAAACAGCTGAGGTTCACAAGAGTCACTGTTGTTTTAAACCCCGACATCGAGTGTGTTCTGGCCGCTCTCGTGAGAAGGCAAGCAGATCCCCACAACAGACCTCAATCGCATCGCATGGTGAGCTGGCAGGGGGCCGCCACTATCCCATGTTACACATTCACATTCCTCACAGGCCAACATATTCACAATCTTACATCTGTGGCCCCATCAAGAGGGTCCTGAACATGACTTTCAGGTTTTTCGTCGGAGGGATTGGACCTCACTGTTCTTTTCTGTATGCTGATAAAGAAGCAACTTGGGGCTGTATTTTTGTTTCCACAAACACTGTAACTGCATAACAGGGCGATATTTATAATGGCCGATAACTGGTCAATAATAAATTGTGAAAATTTTTATATTCGTAAATTATATTTTCAATTAAAATATGAATAAATTGCGTTAAACAATACTTTTTATTTGTTTTTGAATAAATGTTTGGCTAAAATTGTGACTTCTAGGATTTAATAAAAAAAGCACATATAAATAAAACACTATGAAATACAAGAACACCCCCAAAACAAAATGCAATTTATTTTGTTCTATATTTTGTATTGTTTATAAATATTAAATAAAAAATAACATTTAATCAGCATTTCTAGATGTATTGTGGCCAGCCAAGTGTCTGTAGATAAAATCAAAAATCAAACCTCAGGAGTGACAAAGTCATCCAACAGCATTGTGAAAAACTGACATTATTTATAAAAATCAGCAATCATAAATGAAAAACCCAAATACATATTACTGTTGTAGTGCTTAAAAGTGAATATGAGCTCGATTTCTTTGCAGAATTTGAGGACTGAAACTATACAAAAGCATATTTTCTGTTATTTTGACCCGTTTCTCCAGTTTTCATTGTTCTGCACATAAATGCATAGACATATTTTTTTCTATTTGGGAGAAATATTGTTAATAGTTCACAGAATGAAACAAAAATGATCATTTTATCTAAACAACTATACCTTATAAAAAGTAAATTCAGAAAAACTGTTCTTGAATTTTGACATGGTCTCTTTTTTTCATGCCTGTATATACTTTATTTATGTTGTATGCTTATGTTTATTATCTCTATACATGTATGACATATATATATGTATATAATTAAAAGTGAGGTGTCCCTCACTACTTCACCACAAAAAAGATTGATCTACCTGGACTCCAGCTGCCATGGCAACTTTGAAAACAGCAAGCCATCGCTTTTTTCCTGCTTGTCCCCAGTATGGAAGAAACGAAAACCTTGAGAGCACGGAAAGAAAACTGTATATTCCTACAGCACACCGACTGAACCCGACAGTATATCCGACAGCGGGCCTGGCACACCAAAGGTGTGACGATTCGAAGTTCCTTCACCACATGGGACTTGTAAAACCCAAAGTATGGTCTCCAAATGACACGTCGAGGAACCCAAAAAGGGTTCGATCCATCAGAAGAGAGTCGTTTTACAGCTGGAAACAGCTAGATGTCAATCAGACATCCACAATAAGAGGCTGAAAGCTCAGCTGTTGTAGTCCAGGTCGCTCAGTCCTGGGAAAAACAATCACAGAATGACGCACATCCACAGAGTTTGGTGAGAAAACACCCCTGTGTGTTACGCATATCACCCAATCCGTGCCGAGATATTAGCCATTAATGGACCAGCCATCACTAACAGCCCTTAGATCAGTGAACTGAAAACAGATCCGGAATACTGGGTTGAAGATGCCACTTAGAGCGCAGTAAGAGAGGGGTGTTTAAAGACCGATCAGCGCCGAAGCTGTGGGTTTAATGGCAGGGAGAGATTCAGATTGCTTCGGACAACAGAGGGGGGAGAGGCCTAGGAAACAGAGGGAGGAAACGGCACTCCACCCTGATCCCGAAACAGGCAGGGAGAGAGGGGAAGAGGGCAACGAGAACAGAGATGACTCCCTTCCACTGTCCACAGCTGTGTGAAGTGAAAACAGAAACAACAGAATATAAAACAAAAATATGTTTTTGGACAAAGACATGTTTTGATTTATCAGAATTAGTGGTGAAACGGATCAACGGTGATCCGTACGGATCCTGGTCTTAAGGTCGAATTGCATATGCCGATAATTGCGGATTTACAGTAAATGTATTGATCATAGAGTAAAAGATAGTTTTAGCACATAAACGCTCGCTCTCTCCATTATTTCTGGACAAGTACAATATTGCGCTTTAATATTGTACTCGTCCAGGACTGAAACAGGACTATTTTAAAGGATGCAGATGACAGTGTCATTGTTAGTGAGTTTGATGGCAATGAGACCAGGCCTGGCGCGTTTAATGAATTAATCACTAATATGATTATAATAATGACTTAATTAAGTGGCTTAGGCGTCTTCTTGGCCTGCACGATTAATCGTTTTTAAACCGAAATCGGATGCGATGTTCAAATCGCAAAAGCTGCGATTATTTCGATTAAAAGGGATTTAAATATGATAAAAAGCACCTAGAGTTTGATTCTGCAATTTTACGTTCACCCAATAGGGAGCATTCTAACAAGGATGAATCAAGTGCTGGGTAAGTAATATGCAACGACTGTGAGGCACTGTATGTATATGAAAGCCACAAGACTGGTATCTCTTATATGGTACATCATGTGTGTGCTTAATCGAAAGATTAGATTTAAGCATTTACAGACAAAGACAGTGATATAAATTTACTGAGTAATTAATGTAACGAACGGGTCCGGGTCGGGTGTGTACATCTAAATCAGAGAAAATTATACGTACGGGCGGGTGGATAATTTATTTGAAGCAGCGGATGCGGTTGACATTTTAGCTTATCTGCGCATCTCTACTGTATGCTTTTGAATTAGCAAAGAACGACATTTGGAAAAGATGAGCGCGACCGGGAGCAACAGTTCAAATTCGCAACAAAGTAACGTCATGTCTGCTGAAGCGCAAAGTCCTGCAGCAGCAGATGACTTGGTACCTAAATAAAAAAGCAGCGCTGATGTTTGGAATTATTTTGAAAGTCTGTGTCGACCTCGCGAGGCAACACATCCAATCTCTATCAACACCTGCAGAGGTATAATAGACTATTCTATGATGAATGCAAGGCCAAAAAGTCCACACATAAACCCACTTCGTCGCAACAACCACCACAACTGACATCCAAGCAAACTTCAATTGCTCACACGCTGGAAATAAGCACACCCTACGACAAATTTTCACAAAGGTACGCCAAAATAACAGACGCCATACATAACTGTAATTGTTTACAGTGTGTTTGGGATCTTAAAAGTTTAAGGTTTTGTTTATACTTGTTAATTTAACTATTTAAGATACTGCTGTTATTCTCTTAATTTGTGATGACATTTTTGCATGACAACCACAGTGTAAGTGGTTTTAAATAAACAGTGGGATAATTCTACAATAGTTTGTGATTTTCCTTGGTCTTTCTTTGATGCATGCTGTTAAAACCAACTCAACAAACCTAGCTCTTTTTTTTTAAAATAGTAGTCAAATCGCATTTTAAATCGCAATTTTGGTCAGAAAAAACACAATTCGATTTTTTCTTCAAATCGTGCAGCCCTAGCGTCTTCTCTCCAAAAAAAATGATCCAAGATAAAATATTAATGATTAACAATATGTACATTTCTGCTGGTAACGATAACCGATTGGAATCGTTTGAGGGCAGAGCTAGTTACCAGTTAATAGCAACTGTGTTAAAGGTGTTTGATCTGACAGCAAGATAGCAGTTTGGAGTAAGTAAGTAGATGTTTTCCCCCCTTTATAAAGTCAGGGATAAACTGACTACGTACCGCAGGGCAAACGGAGAGGAAGATAAAACATGCATTGTAGAGCTGTTTGTCCATTTAGGGCCACTGTACAAAAAATGGCGGCGCAACATGGCGAATTCAGTGTATGTAGGCCCACTCTGTGTGTAGATATAAAATGCTTATTCTAAGGTAATACAAACATACGGTTCATTACGTAAGGTCTTTATACAATTCTGAAGAAATGGTTTTGTATATTATATTGCATTTCTGTAAATAGATCCTTCTAAAACTGCCACATTGCTCCTTTAAATGAATATGTTGATATCTTCAGGGTACTTTGAGAAGTTCATACAATTCTTTAAACTGCCTTTATTATAATAACAAAACTATGATAATAATTAACATTAGCTGATCTGAAAAATTATCTGATCCGTGACCCAAAATCTGTAAAATGATCCAAACCGTGAGTTTTGTGATCCGTTGCACTTAATCAGAATGTTTTTTTTTTTACTTTTATCAGACATACAGAAGGTTCAGTGTTCCCGCTCACCTGGTAGAGCATTCTGTCAGCAGCCCAAAGATTGTGGGTTTGAATCCCAGGGAACACACATGCTAAAGAAAAACGTATAGTTTAAATGTGCTCAAAGTCATTTTGTAAAAGAGCATCTGCCAAAAGCATGAAAATGCAATAGGTATGTGCAAAACTAATATTTTTAAAGCAGCTATTTTAGGTTTAGCAGATGGTCTATCGAAAGTCATAACTAGGATTGGGAATCGTTTTACTTTTATCAATTACGATTCTGCTTATCGAGTTCGATTCTTACCGATTCCCTGTTTCGATTCCACAGTTGAAGTAGAACATTTAGATATCAACCTGTATGGTCATTTAGCCTGCTTATTGACTTGTTAATAAAAAATCTATATATTTATGATCACCATTTTGTATATACACAAAGAACCATGTTTTTTCTGCTTTATTACAATTTGCATTATCATAGTTGAACTATATCATGGTTAAACTGTAGTTACTATAATGAAACTATGGTTCATTTGTGGTCCCTGTTCTTTGATGAAAAATACTATATTTTTACTATAGTAACCATAGTTTAGCTATTGTTAATTTTCATAAGGGCTTTTATTGAGATATCAGCAGATCAAGCAATGAGTGTACTTTTCTGAAAATATTCACACAGGACTTGATAAAAGTAAATCAAATTTTATTCTCAAGTTTCCGATTCCTGTTCCTTTCGACTAGGATCGCAAATTGGAAATGATTTTCGATTCCCAACCCTAACCAAGGAATGCTTACGGTGGTTTGAGGTTAGCACCGTTAGCCCCAAGTCAGGACTCCAGACTAACTTTTTTTACCAGGAGCATTGTAGCCCCTGACAGAAAATGTTAGAAGCTTAAGCAAAACATTTAGGGGCACACCTTAAATCAGCTTGCAATGCTAATAGAAATTGTGCTTTTCAAAAAGTATATATTTAATTGTTTACAGTGTTACACATTAAAGCAAAATGAAAGGTCTAGTGTTATTACGGTCTTACGATGATTTTGTTGATTTCATGTTCACAACACATGAAATATTATGTCAAATAAAACTAAAGAACATTTGCCTGTCGTGCGTTCTTGCTGTAAACAGATTTGAAACGATCCAGCGCTGTCAAGTTATCCACAGGTAAATGACATTTCTGAACTCCTCCGCGGTTAGTTTCATTTAACATCTCATATATCAAATTGTTCATCAAAAAATCCATCACACCCAAAAGCTACTCGCAGTTATTTGCTCACGTTGTGTGTGTGCGCGCGAGTAAACTTGTCAATGACAACCTAGATTGTGCGGGACAGCAGCATGAAACATCAGCGACCCGAGCCTGCACAGGTGGCGAGCTCACGTTCTACTCGTCTTTTCACATGAAATAACAACTAAGAAATTCAAATTTGAAAGTCGCACATGCGCGAGTACTTGTCAAGAATATTTCTGCTGTCTCCATTTGATCGGAAGTCTGGGGCCCTGCACAAGGGAGTTTATGTTATTTAATTTACAGTATTTTTCACAGAGTATATTAATAAGTTTAGATGGTTTCATTGTTTAATTCCGGTTTGTGTATGGTAACAATTTAACTCTTTATTTGATACTTAAATTATTTTAATATGAATTAATAATACGGTTATTTTGCCCAGTGTTGAGATCATAAATATTTGACATCACTACTCATTGACCTTGGATTATTAATGATTAATAAAAAGTTTTAAATAACTCAATTTAATACTGGATTTTAATAACTTTTTAACAAATAAAAAATGTAAAAATCCAGTATGAGGGTGATTTGCATACATTGATTTATTCATATAAAAATTTCATAAAACAATGATCGTGAAATCGTGAAAAATCTATTCGTGCCGGCAAATGCTGATTTTTCACGACTTCCCTTTAAATTTTTATTTGACTATTCAAAACAGCGTGTTGTCGTTCAGTGCCTCATGTTAAGTGCAGCTCCGCCCTCGACACCAAGCGCCACTCTCAAATTAATATTATGAAAACTTAAACAATTGGACGATCCTTGTTAAACAAAATTCGACACAATAATCATTTGACCTCTGATTATTTTGTTTGTGTAACTGTTATTGATTGAAAATCAAATATGATAAAATCGCACAGCCTTAGTTTAAATAAGCTTAACATAGATGCGTACCTCTGCAAATAATTAATAGCAATCGAGTAGTTTTAATTTAAAACAATCAACATATAATAAAATGTTAAAAAAATAATATCAATTGAATTGTTATGTAAAAAAATGGTTATATTATAACCAAACACACACCTAAAGTTAACTTCGGCTCAGGCTTTGTTTACATCCAATGAAAGCGTGTATAGCTTATATGCTTACAAAACTAATGATAGATACACCAGGACAAACTCCAAATCTTTCTGCATTTTCAAAAGCTGAAAAGTTTCTCAAGGGACCTGGCACCACTTATTCCACCATAATGAGCTCGATTTATCTTCTATATGTCAAGTGATTTGAAGGACTTGAACGACATTGCCTAACAAGACTACAACAATCAGGCACTCTGAACAGAACAGTAAGAGCTCCAAACCATTTAAGGAAAGCCCCAGCACATCACCTACAGCCAAACAGAACACAACTATCTTCCAAAGAGAAACCAAGATGACATTCCCCTGTACGGTATAAGAAACCACGCAACAGATTACTCAAAATAATGTACACCACACACAGTGAGGAAATTGTATAAATATTAAAATGCATAAAAAACGTTTTAAAGATCCTTACATCCTACACATAAAGCTACTATGTGCAAAGAGACATACAAGCGAAAATTCTGCATGTATGCATGAATCTTCTGCCCATGCAGGAGTAGGAATTTGGATGTATCTCTATGCAGCTTCGGGAAAAAAGGTTTATAGCTGGTAGTCGATTTATAAGTCAGGCATGCAGCCTGGAGCAGCCCTTTCATTATGTAACAGTCAGTTTCCTCCAAGAGAAATCATGAAGAGTCGCTACCCTGCTGCTACATACATTAACACCTCCTCGAGCATTTCTAGACGACACACTCTCAATCCAGACAGCCTCGAACGAAAAAGCCCTGTAACTTTTTTCAAATGACCCAACAACGGCAGATTAGGAAAACAGATCTGAAGGTGAACGTCAGCTGAGGTTAAGCTGCAATTGGTGTAGGGCTAAAACAGACGAAACGCTTCCAGCGAACTGACATTTCGCATGAAGAATCCGCAACTGAAATGAATACAGCATCGCTAGAGGCTACAGTGAGCTGAGCCCACTGAGAGAACAAGGAAGTCTGTATTGTGACATGAAACCTAGCCGTGCTGTTCGGCTGAAAACGGTGCAGACTTGATTGCTTCCTCTGTGGAGTCGGTGAATGTCAGCTGTGCTTTGTTTCCTTGTTATCCCATCACGATTGGTGGCATCTCACACACCCTGTACTGTGGAAAGTCAGGCATCATGTTTTTCTTTACAGATACACATTGTTCGGATGTTTTAACAGAAGCTTTACACACTACACTTAGCTCAGGATCTATACAAGCCTTGTTTAAAACTGGGCGGAGGCCTGCGGGAGGCAACGTTTCACATGAGAAATGGTTTCGCAAGCAACAACATAAAGAAATGATGTGTGGCCCAAAAAGCATCTCCGCCAAGAATCAATAACTGTTGAGTAGTTTTAATTTAATTTAATGTTATTAATATTAGGGCTGTCAAACAATTGCAGAATAAAAGTTTGTTTAGATAGTATGTCTGTGTACTGTGTATATAGACCAATTTGGAGTTGAGGTCGCGGTTACGTCACACCAGCTGCGAGCGCATACTGCTTTGCATACTACAAAGCAGCAATCAGTGAAACGATTCCTTCAAAAACCTGTTTTTGTGTTTTTGAATGTCAGAATAGGAAAGGAAAAAAATGACAGTATTATTGCCTATGGAACACCGTCGTTGAAAATGTAATTTTATGCTAAACAAGTCATTAAACGAACAGTCTGGACTGACAAAATCATCCAGATCTGTGTTTATTTTATTCCAGGAAAGGTTTTCTATAAAACCTTACCTGAAATAAAATAAACAAAAAGTCTAACTGTTTTGTATACCGTATCCGTGTAATTCTCTAGTCGTTATAAACTCTATCTCTTTCAGGTTTTTCTTCAACCAAGATGCACGCATCCCGAATGTTTACCAATTTATAATAAGCCTATTAGGTTTTTATTTATAATTTATTTATATATGAATATATTTAATTAACAATTTAATTAATTAATATATAGATTCAATTATTGGTAAATATAAATAAATTGAATTTATTATTTCCTAAATAATTATACATGTCTGTGTATGCACATATAATGTAAACACAAACTTTTTTTCTGGATGAGAATCGCGATGAATCATTTGACAGCCTTTATTAATATACAATAAAACATTAATATAAATAATTTTTCATATAAATTAAATCTAAAATGAACTGTTATATCATAACCAAACAGAGACCAGTAGTTTATTTCGGGCCAGACGCGTGCAGTGCTAGAATGTTACGGCTGGTTGTTTATCAACAGACACCCATTCATTAAGAACCTCAGTGATGACCTTATTAAATATTCATGCACTTTGTACACATGCGAAAGCTAAAAATAACCCAGAATAATATAGGAGATATACCAGGATTATATCTTCTCGGGTTAAATGGGTTAACGGTTTAAGGGTGAATGGTCAACAGGGCCACTTTAATCTATTCCTTTAAAAGATAAAGCAGCACAAGGACGTCTGACAAAGACATGGAGGAAAGGCTTCAACCGTGTTTCCAAAGTCAATGTTGAGCATTTGCATCCTAAAGACACTTCAGAAGGCTGAACGATGGTATAAATCTATTTTAGGAATGTTCTTCCATGCTTTACATCATGCAAAAAACAGTGATGATATCGCTCATTCTGTCCAGAATAACACCTAACCATCTACAACAACTCTTAAGAAACATCCAAATTTGGATAATCACTGGTTAAAATCTTATGAGGAACCTCATTTAATTCATAGTTGGCTACTGCTCGGGAAAACAGGTAATAGGAAAGCATTAGTGGTCTTTAGTACCAGATGAAGCACTGTCTAAAGGGAGATGTTTGGAGAAGATCCAAAACAGCAGTTATATGCTTGTACGGAGATAGACATGACCTCATTTTCAGCAAGTTGTTATATTTAGCAGTATACTGCACAAACATGTATAGAAACTCTTGTCACAGACTCGCATAGAACTGTCTCCATATCTCAGGTCTAAGGACAAAAGGTTGTTCCTGTGATTTCACGGAACAAGAAAAACATGGAAGAATTTCTCCACAGAGCTCCTCAAACTCAAACACCCCCCCGCCTGCCTCATCCATGTCTGGTTTCCTTCCACTTACAGCTGATATCCACAGCTGAGTCATAAACAGTTCCTGCTGCTAAAGTCAAGCTGAGGTAATGCATGCTGTTCACAGCTCCGTTTCAAAACTTGACGATTCGTAAAACCGGCATTGAGGCGGAAAAAACTGCCATACTCTACACAGAATATTAATACAGCTTGATGCATAATTTTTGACCGATTGATGTTGACCTTCTGCTAAATGAATACTCCAACATAAAATACGTACTGAACACAAATTGTGTTTAAAAAGAAATGTGATTCTTGACGATGATGAAAATCTGGTTATTAAATGGCCCCATAAACAAACTGCCTACCATGTCGATCATGCCTTTAAAAGCAGACAGCTCACTCGCTTTTGGAACAAATAACGTCTGCTCAACTCACCCAAGTGCGCGCAGGCAGTTCTGAGGCGCGGTCTCTAGGATAAACGCCTGTCCCATGTTCCAACCCCTGAATCCGTTTGCAACTCCCACCCAGGTGTAGCTTCGCACCAGCTCAGGTTCCCCAACTCAGGGCTTCCAGCTCAAAAGAACCGGTCTCCTGTTCCCTAGTATCGATCTCATGCCTCTTCTTACCTTCCAAACCAATATTCTACACTTCTCTGTCTTCTTTGAGTAACTTCATGCCAACTACCCTTTCTCTTGGAGAGACCTCCACTTCAGGAACACTCTCCACCCCCTCTCTCTCCCACACGGGACCCTCCCTCCATCCTACTTTCTCTGCCTCCACTTCAGAAAAGAGCAGCAAAGCAGATCAGAGTTGACGCTGACGAATGCCTATCATTCCTTAAAGCAGAGGTCAAAGTGTAAAATGTGTGTATGTGCGCGCCTCGAGTGGCCTCTAATGAAAGGCAGAGGAAAACAGCAAGGGATAAAAGAGACGTTCTGGCAAGGAAGGAAAAGATGGTATCAGCTGGGTAGACAACTGATTTTACGAAGAACACAAAAGGAAGAGGAAGTGACATCTGACTAATCATCAAAGGGTTCATCTAAATTCAGTACGTTTGTGCTTGTTTTATCTATGAAGTCATTTCTGACGCAACTACCTTCGGATGAAATTTAGAGGGGCTTTAGAGGTGGATGCTATGAGGGAAATGTTATATTCTGGTAGGATTTTATTTATCACAGTAGTGATGAAAGTCATGAGATATTTTTGCCGCTATAGGTTTTGCAAAAACTGACTTAGATAACCAAGTGGTAAAGCCTATCAAATAAAACAATCAAATTCGTCACAATAGTACGTTTATTACACAACAAATGAACCATGACTGTGTAACTGTAAAAAACCGCGAAAAAATAAAGCTTGAAAATTAAGTATGTGTGGATAAATCAAACACTTAATTCCGACTGAATGTCGTATTCGAAAGCAAAAGTTTGTTAAATTTAAGAAAAAACGATATTTACAGACATGTGACCAAATACTATTCAATGATGTATATACAAAAATGCATAAAGATAAATGAGATAGTATTACATGCTTTTGTCTGACTAAAGAAACCATCTCTTTGGCCAAAAGATTAAATCTATACATGCTCATTGGATCTTGACTCCTCTGCATGAAGCTAATAAACACATTAAAAGTCTTCATCCCCAGGAATTCCAGGAATGCAATGTTATCCAGCAGAGTACATTAGCCGAGAACGGGAATGTGGAAGTATATAGCTGTGTAACAGGACTATAGCAAACAACACTCATAATCACATTTCCTACAGCCTGTGATGATTTCTCACTATACGGCATATAACAAAACCACTAATGTGTGGGTAAATTCCACTAATGTGTATAAACGCTTCCTATACATGATAAATGTTAATCATAGCATTAAATTATGACAAACAAATTAAAATAAATTTGATACCATAGTTCCAGAGAAGGCCGGGGCTTACACAATCAACTTGGCGGCGGGAGAAGGATTTCTGCTGTGACAGATATGATTTATACGTTTTTACGCAAACGCTTAATTTCCTTGTCTTGTCGTTAAATTAGTACATATTTACACGAATAACCATTTGAAGCATACTGGATGTTTTATACACTGTGGAAATAGCATGTATCTCACCAATAATCCAGAATAGCCAGCAAGCTGATTAGTAAAACTATATCGTAAAATGTACGATTGAAAACTATTACCATATAAATTTTTCCCAAGACACACGCAAGCATGAATCTGGTGTCTACCATTTTTTCCGACAAAAAAACACCTGAAAACAACCAGCTCGGAATCATGACATCAGAAGTGGGAATCATCCAATTTCAGAGAGCACTGGAAGGCAGTCTAAAACTTAAGCGCCTGCCCGACGACGCGTCAAAATAAAAGTCCCGTTAACGAGAACACTCTCAGACAAAAAAAATTACATTTAGTACTTGCTAAAGGAAGTTGAAGTATCCTTGTACTAAATTGATAATAGTAAGGATCAAAAACACTATAATATCTAGGAATTATACTGAAGTTTACTATATTAAATATCATTATAGCATACTATGGTAATTTATGTGGACAAATATACCACAATTGTATGGTAAAATACACAGAACTTAGGTAAACTAAAATTATATGCCACTAATTTGTCCATCTGAACGTCACATTAATGTCATTTGTCAAATACCTGATGAACAGCACTTGCAAATTTTTTGACAATAGAAGATTTATACTTGTGCTACAATTGTTTGTCCTCTATAGCACTATGTGCAAGAAAAAATGACGCAAAGCCCTTTCACTATTTATAATTACTGCTTGCCTTTTTTGTATAGCAATCATGGAGAGTATTAACACATTTAGGTGGCCACATCGGACACTATGTAAAATGCTTATAAGCAAATAGACTGGGATCCGAAACAATTATATTGACACTTCAAATGTAATATTTTTTTACCTTCGAACAAGTAATATTTGTAATCGGACAAGTGAAGGACAAATTTACTTGTCCGAAGGAAAACCACATGACAATGCTTTATGTCAAGCCCTGATATGTCAATTAAATTGTAAAAACAGGGCTTTAAAGGAGTAATCGTGAGAATTTAGCGGCATCTAGTTGAGAGTAGGGATGTAACTATTCACTCGGCTCACGATGCAATTTATTCCCGATTTACAAAATCAGTTGACACAAACAAGAAATTAACAACTTCCCTTGCATATTTTTTTAATTGCTTAACGTTCTTTGTATAATGAAATTATGTTTTATTTCAAATAAAAAAACTTAACTGCAATTTTAAAACATATGAATAATAGAGAAAGTCATATAAACAAACTAATACTGTCTGTGCTTTTCTTGGATTTTTTTTCATTTTAGAAATATCAGCATGTCCACGTTTAGGTTTGCAGTGAAAATGGCGGCCCCTGCTGTTCAAAAAATGTATTGCGTTTCAATTCACAGCTCAACCGATTTTAATCATCAAGCATTATAATCGATTTTCATCCTGCTAACGGTGAATCGTTAAATCCCTAGTGGTGAGGTTACGAATTGCACCCAATGGCTCACTCCACATATCCCTTTCAAAGCACTACGGCAGCTGACACAGGACAAAGATGTTTTCGCTTCTTTCCCAAAGGAGATAATATATTTAAGAAACACGCTCAGTTTTTTCCGTTTAGGGCTACTATAGAAAGGGGATATGCGGTGTATGTAGATAAAAATAGCTCATTCTAAGATAATAAAAACATAACGCTCCATTATGTAATTTCTTTATACACCTGTATAATATTGCATTTCTGTCAATACATTCTACTAAATATTACACACAGCACCTTTAAAATAGGGTATGCAGCAATAATCTTAGGCTCTCTGAGCTAAACATGGTTTTCAAAATATTCCTACAAAAAACGTCTGGGGCTTCGATAAGGTAACAGAGAGCCAAGCACAAACAATCCTTTCTTTCTGTGGTGCAGGAGCTATGAAATCCCCAAACCATGCAACACTGTTATTCTGCGAGACCCACATAGAAAGAGACTGCAATGATAGAATGAGAAACCAAACAAGCAGAGAACATTTTTAAAAAATAATAAAAAAATAGATTTAATCAATAACGTTACAAGGTTCCAACTAAACTGTTATGCATAGATATCACACACATCAGGAATCCTGACCCAATAACCCAGCACTACAGTCAATCCAAGATCTCTGCAACTTTTCTAACCCAAGCAAAACAGTAACCACATGTGTGCATGCATGCTGGAAACAAAAAATAAATCAGAGGATTGAGCCTTAGCCCTGCTGCTCTCACTGTTCCAGTTCCAGCACCTACACTGGGCGCCACTCCAAAAAGAGAAGGAGAAGAGAGACTGAGAGAGAGGGAGAATGAGAGAGAGAATCTGCTCATTACTTCTGACCGGGTCCAAAATCTGTGCCACTATCATCTCATGCAGCCAGATTTTTGACTGCGGCAAAAAGTCTGGTGATAATTGGAGTACAGACTGGCCAAGAACCACCTACTTATACAGGAAGAACTGTCTGACTCACGTCTAATGTGACCAATCACAGTTTGTTTTGTTTTTATGTGCCCTTTAGGAGTAAAGTTATGTGGAGATAAACGTGCCCACTATTTAAGTAATGATGTCACACTGTACACAAACACAGCAAAACAATGAACGCATACAGAGATTATCTGAATAATAATTATTCAAAAGACAGTTAGAGAATGAAATGTGGGCAGTGCGTGGGAGGCTGATACTAGTACTGCCATGACCTGGATAAGTGAACAAATGACGCCATGACCTTCCTAAAGAGGGCACCAGAGAGCTCCTTTTAAGCATGCATCTTTGATCGCTATTTTAACCAATAATAGGAAAATTCCTCATTGCACTACTTAAAAAAAGTACCTTTGCTTGTGCTAATAAATCCTACAGAATATGCCACAATGCATCTCGTTTCCAGTCACGTGTTGCTTATAACCAAAAGCACCTTAAAGGAGCAGTTCATCCAAAAATCACATTTCCGTTATCATTCACTCCATGGTTTCAAACTCATATGACGCTCAGCGTCATCGCATAGAAAAAAGCAACTAGTTATTCAAACGTTCTCCTTTTGGGCTCCACAGAACAAAGCAATACAGGTTTGAAACAACAGGAGGAACAATACATATTGACAAAACGTACCAACACGTATCGTGTTTATGAGCTGAACTTTCCGTTTAATTTTACAGCAACACCTACATTAAGAGAGAGAGAAATAAGGTGATGATAAATGCCTACCTTGATTTTCCATTACAGAATCTGAGACACAACAGTAAATGGATCCTGTAATGAAAACAAAAAGATATTTAAATAATCAGCAAATTCATAACAGCGCTGCACATGAATTAATCCAAAGACATTAAAATGAATTCCATAAATATGTAATTGTCATGGTTTACTGTCAGTAAAACACACACACACTTTCAAGTACATAACACACTCTTTAAGATTCACCACGAAAGAAAAATTCTGTCATCATTTAATCCCCCTCGAGTTGTTCAAAATCTGTATAAATAACTTTGTTGTGATGAAAACAGATGAAGGTACTTGGAAGAATGCTTGTACCAAGTAGATCTTGACCCCCATTGCCCATCATAGGAGAGAAAAGTGGCCCAGAACGTTCCTCAAAATATTCATTTTGTCGTCAACAGAACAAAGACATTTATAAAGCAATTTATCCCACTATGGTAGTCAATGGTGACCAAGAACAGTTTGGTTACAAGCATTCTTCTCTGTTAATCAGAACAAAGTAATTCATACAGATTTGTAGCGACTTGAGGGTGAGTAATGAAGACAGAAGTTTCTTTAACCGCCAGCAGGAGCTTCAATAAATATAACTATAATGAAAATAAAAATAAAAAGCAAACATACACTGTTGAAGGTCATTGGCGTTGTAAGGCGATGGTCATCAGTTGTGTCTCGATCTCAAACGGCTCCGACAAGCACACAAGGGACGTCGTTCATCTCCAGGGGTGGCCTGCAACACAACAGAACATGTTACTCACTTGATCAGAGGTCAATTGAGGCCAAGCATGTCCATTAAATCCTGACGGGCTGTGATCACATCATCTCGAGAGCGAACAGAAAAGTGTTTCTTTCTCAAGCATCCTCTCTCACCCGAGTGATCCTTCTCGTTTGTGTCTTTAAGTGTAATCTCTACAATTCCTTGAAAAAAACTGTTTGCTCATTCCTACACAAAATTAGTCGCAAGTCATCTCGTACGTTTTGAAGGAGGTTTCACTCTACCAGTCTGCACAGCTTATGTGCGAAAAACCACAATGGTTTGTTTAAAATAACACAGGCGAGCTTCAGAAGAGAGAAGCGATCTGACGGGAGGAGGAAGAGAAGAAATGACCGCTAATAAAAGACAGGCAATTATCTGAAAGGCACTGATGGAAAGGATAGATAACGCATGCAAATAAAATGAGCAAGCGTCTAACAGAGATTCAGAAAACAGACGGGGCAAATCACGAAGTAATGGACTGTCAGTAGAAGTGGATGATGGATGAACGAGAGGGGGAGAGAATGAGAGAGATGGAGAAGCAAATGAATATCTCCAGGGGCATAGATCGATTAAGCCAAACGCGCAGACAGACAGCCGTCTCACGGCACAGTGCACACTGACTTCTGCTTCATCACAGAAGACAGGACGATGTTCACCTTAGCTCTGCTAATGTTATTTGTGTGATGTGACTAATTGAAAGAGCAGAAACAAGACGACACAACATTATTGTCAGCCAGGTCAACGTTAACTCAAAACAATCAACCAGAAAACTTAGAAAGAAACTAGGGATTCACAGATATATGCATTTTGGCAGATAATGATAACCGATAATTATTAAACACTGGATAATCGATATAATTGGCCAATATATCAATAGTAGTATACGGGCTAGTCCACAGCTGGTTTGTACAACAAAATGTATTTTGTTAGATAGAGGAACACATTTTTTGCATTATTCAGGTAGTTGTTTATGTGGTACTGATTAGTTCCATATCTGTTATGAAAGGGATGTTAATGCATTCATATGCTTGGAGCTGTCCGTTGTTACTGTAATTATAATCACCGCAAAAAATTGGTGAACTGTGAAGTAAAAAAAATATACGAATAACTGTTTTTTGAAAGTCAAATACCACCATTATGCAAATTGACAGTCAGCAGAGGTCTATAGAATCCACAGCCTTTCAATAAGCATGCAGGAATGCATTAAGCATGAGCCAGGCAGCGCTAGAATAAAGCAGCCTGAGGTTATAATGATTTCAGCTATGATCAGCCGGACATTTTTGAGATTTTAGAGACCGAAATAATCCTAAGTGTGTGCTCACTGGTGTTTGTTACTTCCTCAGGAAGGATTCAGTATGTTCTCCGAGTGAAAGCAAATATTAAACCTAAGCTAATAAATTCAAGAAATAGCACAATTTAAAAAAAATAAAAGTAAAATATTAAGATCAAAAAATCAAACTTCTGTTGATTTAGTCTATTAATTAATCATTTATTCCCCCTCGCGTGGTGAAAACATCTATGACATTCTTCTTTGAAACGCAAAGATGTTTTGAGAAATGTGTCAATACAATGGAAGACAATAGGGGCCACTTTGTGAGATTAGATGAGACAGTCATTTTTTGTGATGTCTCTCTTCAAAAAACTCTCTGTCATGATAAAAAGTTGTTCGTACTAAAGAATCGACTCTCTTGCCTTAAAATTATACAGAATGAGTGTTGGTTATTGATTTATGGAGAAACGTTTGAGCTTTCTAAACTTTCTTTATGAAAGGGCAAATTGTATTTCAAAAATGCTGCTGGTGAAAACATTCGTTTTTCTTTGATAATGGAAACGCAACAAATACATTCCATACAAAAAGAGGTGTATTAGTATTATTGTATTGCAGACGTGGACACACTCCATAAAAAGCTTTTCTGCAGGGAGTCCACACTGCCCCGTATGCAAATCTCATTGAGAATAACAGGGCACACTGCTGAGACAAAGCCGTGCCCGGGCTGGCGGAAAACACAAATACTGGCCAAAGTGCTGAAGTCTCCATTTCATTTATGTGCGAGAATCAAGCTGTGTTTTCCCAATATTGAAATTGATCTCCGTAATCACATTCAATTGTTTAAGAATCATCTAAACTAAACGCTCCATGTGTTGCACTTCTCCTGGATCTTCTTACAATAAGAATTCAGAAACAGCTTGATTTTGGCTCGCATAGGAATTCTTGTTGTTTAGTCTCTAAAGCCGTACATTTTTGTCATAGGCCAAGTGGTTAGTGTGTTGTGACTGTGGTCTCTAAACGGCAGGGTAATATTGGCCAGAGCGATGCGTACATCAAATAATCAATTCACTAATGTGGCCAAGTCCAGTCTGTTATACACATGACATTTTTCAGCATGAGAAATGAAAAACAAATATACATTTGTAGAGACACCAGACAGCTGGGAACTGAATGTGACAAACATTTTAATGCATTTTGTATGCCGTTTTAAAGGGGATGTATTCTGACTTCTGTACAACGATAAACGTGCTGTTCTCTCATGCTTGACATGGGCAACTTTTCCAAAAACGAGTTGAACGTATCACGTAGTATCACTCCCCCAAGGTTCATATAGGTTTGGGAAGGTTTTTTTCGAATATGAAATATTGTTGCATAACAACCTTTCTTAGTCCCTTATTGGGCAATTCTCCCGGATAAGACCGCCCACGGCAAGGCGCAAGATAGCCCGCCCACGCATCACCCGGCGAGCAATAGGAAGACCTGCTTACCATCAAGATTGGTTGCGCTGTGTGTCACTGCAGGCAGCTCGTTACTCTTGCGATAGTGAGAGAAGTTGAGGTTTGTTTGTCTGATCACGGCATTTCAATGACGGATGTTATATAAACGGTGCATGTAACGCTGGATTTGGAGATGGTTTGAAACTGATAGATGGAGCGGTCCAAGCACTAAAAGATGCCGGACATGAACCGCACGCGGTTGTATGTGTTCGGAAATAAAAGGAACAGCTGTATTCGTCTAGTATAAACACTAGCAAATTAAAAAAGTCTACAGATATTTTAAGGTTTCGATACTATTCTGTAAGTAGTACTCATGATCAACATGTCTTTGTTACAGTCATTTTAAATATTTACAGTAAATCAAAATGTACTTTATGTACTTCCCATAGTATGCACATTCCATTCCAAACTCAACCAGACATTGTCCACTAATGAAGAAATGCTGATGCTGTGGCTATATTTGCTTATGGGAAGTGGCTGAGAAACATGCGTTGGATGGACAAAAGAGATGAGAGAATGAATCCGAGACAGTTAAGTGCCTTAACAGAGAGCAGATGTCTCTGTCTAGGACAAATCCAACCTCGCACTACTGGACCAGAAGCATCAACAGTGGTGAGTCACAGTGTAAAAGGAACAATGTGCAAAAAACTTCATTAAAAGTTACAGTAGCTGTATAAACAAATGGCAATATTCAATACATAGTCTCAACAGTTGAGTGCGTGTGTGTGTGTGTGTGTGTGTGTGTGTGTTTCTCCCAACCAGAGAAGCCATCATTTCAACCAAAGATCATAGGCTGCCAACTCATTCCCTTAATGTGTCATAATAATGTGTCATGTGTATAATATTACCAAGAGAACAAAAGGTAAAGTGTTTTTTAAAGTGAAACAGAGTCATACAGAACACATGCCAATGCATGTACATGCGTACATGTACGTGCACACACAACTCATAGCTTCCCAAGAATTGAAGTGTGATAAAAGAATGTAACCGGCATATTTGTTCTTTAACTCGTCATCCTCCATCATGTACCAGTGATGTGCTAAATCCCTCACACATCACTAAAAATCCTTCATACTGTAAATCAGACACTCCAAACAGACATAGGCAAACAAGAACTGCACTGTGGCGTCATTTGCAATGACAAAGCAACACTGTCAATAATGTAAAGAAATTAACACACCTTTCTGTGACCAGTGCATTTGATATATTTTACTTTAAACTAAATGTTGTGTTTAACTTCACCCAATGACCTTTCAATCACTTTCTATTGCACATCACTTTGATGGAACCCAATTTATTAGGAAAAACATTTTGCACTTTGCAGAAATGCACTTGTTATTGGATTTATTGTGCATCTCTGATGTCTCGTTCTCCTTAAGAACTGTTATATGAACACCAAACCATTTCCACAATAATATGTTCACAATAAAAATACTTATGAGCTACAAATAAATCATCAAAACAAGCTTTCGTCTGCATGGTCTGAAGCTTTGGTGTCACTAAATAATTGAAACAATGATGATATGAGTAAAGCTGTACCAGAGCATCATTAAAAAGCAGATGGCTCTCTCCAAATCATCCCCGAACCTCGCTGTTAAAAAAAGCGACTTCACAGCACCGTCCTCCAATGTATTAAACTAGGCCTGAAACTTTACTGCCTAAGAATAGCTTAACACACATAAAAGTGGGTTTAGTGTCCTACATCAAGCTGTCTGAAGGACAACACTTCATTCTCTGAACACAGAGATCAAAAAAACAAAATGACAGACGTAAAAAGGACGACCTTTTCTATAAACAGAACTTTCAAAACGAAAGATCCGAGTTATTCGACAGGATTCGGTGACTTAGTTACACAGTACAGAAATGGTAACAGCTGGTACGCTTGCCAGATCTTTAAATAGCATACCACCTCTGCGCGTCAAGGCTCGCTCGCGAGTGTAGCTTTGGACTAAAAAAGCTACCGGCGGATAAGGAAAAAATATAACGTGCACTGAAAGTCAAAAGCAAGTTTCAATTCCAAGTTCCAATACAAAAGCAATTTAACCCACACGCTCACAGTCTCATCACACAGATTGCTCTAGACGTTGGCCTACCTCTCTGCCCAAGACCTCAACCAGAAGAGAAGAACTCCGTAAGGTGAACAATGAACCAGACCTGCAGTATATTTCCTATCCCCATTCGCACCCTTCAGAATGACTGGACATTGCTGTTCGTTCCCATTCAGAACCGCCTGTACGTCATCGCAACGCCTGCCCCAGAAAAGCTTTGTCACTCCAGGGACTTGTGGCCCACTTTTCAAGAAGCCCAAAAACCAAACCAAACTTCATCCCTCCTTTCAGTCCACCTTCCACAACACCTGGCACACCAACATCCTTGACCAAGTCAATTTGACAGGTAGTTTTGCTCTGTCTACCAAAGCATTTCAATTAATTTTTTTCCACAGAAATTCTACTTTAAAACGCCCCTGCATTTCCCAACAGCGTAGAAATATCTCAAGTTTCAATCATGACTGCTAACAAAGTAAATTTAGTGAGAAGAGATCTCTGAGAGACAAACGCATTCAGAATAGGATGATGTTAAAGTGCTGGTGTAGAGAACCACATAGTCTCAAATATGCTCAAAGTATGTGAAGTGAACTGGGGAGAGCAAAAGTAGGGGCATACAGCAACAAAATGAAAGCAATAAATATGTTTACATGCTTCTGCTGGAATAGCATGGCATGCAGGGATTTATGACTTAACTAATTGTAATTGATGCCTCTAGTGTTGTCAAAAGTCCCGATACTTTGGGTCCATGTTGATACCTAAAAATAAATAAAAAATAAATAGTTTTCATAAGACTCAGTAGCACGGACATACCAGGTACTGATACTCTGTCTGACAGGTGGTCAGTCGGAAACTTTTTATAGACGCAATAAGACATGATGACTGGATAAGCGGCACTGATCCACAAGAGATGCGCGCAGAAATACTTCAGATTAAAGTCATATCTCGAAGAAAACTAACTGAGTTTTGTAACAAAAGGAAAATACAGATTTATTTGAAAAAGTTCAAGTGGTAAGTTTCAAATTCTGTTCACGTTTGCATTTTGACAATGTATCATATGTTAAGATAAATGTTACATAAAAAAAACGCCCCTGTTTGCGTATTCATTTGTTAGCACCTATGCTAGTCCAGTCAAGTGTCCTTTTGAACCATTTAATGCTTTTATAACTGTAATGGGGTAAAATAAATGGGAGGACGTGATCGGGTTTACAGTACCTATTTTTTCTACGCCTATCCGGAATCTATGTGCTAGAAAACATTAGATGAATGACTAGCATTGTGTATGTCTTGGATAGATAAGTCTATTAGGTTTAAAAAGCCAAATTTAGTAAAGAAAAATCTATCAGTTGCATTTATTATTTTTATATACAGTTACTTTAATGCAGGTAATATTGTGTAAATGCAGTAATAAAACTGAGGTTTGTGTTAATATTCCATATTCATGTGTCAATTGACTTACTGAAGTTGATTCTATTTGTCTTATACAGTGAGGATGTTCATCGCCACGAAAGACCCCAATGAGCACACAACAGTTTCAGCAACAAATAACTTGTATACTTCACGTATTTTTTACATTTATATTAACAATGAGCTTTATTTAAAAAAATGTGCTTCAATTAGTGTGAACTGGTGTTTTGCTTTGGTATCGAAATTGGTACAGAAAACTGTGGAATTTGATAACAGTTATTGGTACCGACTGAAATGTCCGTACCTTGACAACACTAGATCCCACCAAGACTATCCATGATAATTCTGGCAATTGACAGATATTAATTATCTTTTAACCAAACTGCTGTGTCACATATTAAGTCTATAAGGCGTAAATTAAAGATGGGTCGACAAATATTGAACCAAGAATGAGCCACGGCCAAATAAACCCAATTGCGGTTCTGTCAACTGACTCAAATCCATCCTTACTGTAATAGCCATGTAATCAATAGATGAAAGCAAATATTTTAACATTTAAATCACATGTATTGGTATAACAACGACCCCCTTCACACACACGTTATCAAAATCTAAGACAGCATGACAAACCTGTTCAGAATTTACAAGCAGAGCTTTAAACTTAAAGACCTCATAAGCAATATTGTCACGTCTAAAAGAATGACCCAAACACTTCCAACTCTTCACATAGGACACCGCGTAACCGATGCACCAAACTAGATGGTCTGCATCATCTATATTTACCGGACAAAAACAGAAAATAACTGTTATTATCACTAAATTGACTTTACCTTGAAACGTGAAATCCATCTCAATCTTTCACGACTGTGCTCTTGCACGCCAGAGAAATGAAAGATTCATTCGCGCAATAAATGAGTGATGCTCAATGAAGTCAAATCCTTCACTCGTGCACAAATAAATCATAAACTCAAACGATGCTTCAATGTTTAGCAAGCTGCCGAGTGACCGACGAGTTCAGTCGTCACATGTGAGGGGAATCATCCATGACACAGGGTCTCGAAAATAGTTCCAGTTCACGGTAACAATGGAGAAACCGGTCGGTGAATCGCCAAGCACGGTGGATGAAAGCAGCGCGAGCGGCTCCTGTTGTGGCACCAATTGCTTTCGAAATATAAAATATATAATTTAAAACACACATATAGTTTTCGATGTCAGTATGTATATAGCATCTATAAAATGCATTGAACAAATATAAATATTCGACTTATGTTAGTGAGGAACACGGATTCGTTAAATCGCCGCGCTCGAGCGTTTCTCTGAGGTAGAAAGTCAGCTCGTGCATCCGTTATTATCACATTTCTTTATTGATTAATTAATTAATTAATTAACACCAGACTTAATGAAAAATGTAGCGTTGGGGAATTGTGATTTAATGCGTTGAACGGAACGCAAGCGAGCGGAGATGATTTGTGCATCGGCGCACTTTCTTTGTATCACGATGAGCCGCCGAAACTTGATCACATTCATGTAGTCATGCAGTGATATTATTTCTAGGTGGAATAATAAAACACGCATGCTCGGATGTATCTGTGGAATACGTCAGATTCCGATACTTTGTTCTGTGAGTAACATTTAGAAACGGCGACGGAAAGCCGTGATTTCCATAACTACGGTGGATGACAACTAAGTGTGATGCGGTGTTTTGCGGTGAGCTAATCCGTGCATCATCTGGTTAATGTAGGTCAGGTATCTTACCTTCCCCTATTACGTCTGAGGCATCGGCCCTCCTCTTCCCCCGACTAGTTTCATTTTGTCTACACCACAACGCGGATACTTTTTCGCCACACTCTTTCATCCAGCCCCCGCTGAAACTTTTCTCAAAAGGATACCGGAAGTTGTAGGACCTGTTATGTGGTTCTTGTAGTTTTATGTTTAAAGAAGGTCTGTCGGCTTTCACGAGCTAGCTAAACACGCTCAACTACATTACCCATGATGCTCTGCGGGGGAAACGCACCAAGCTAGTTTTACAAAATATCGTCGTTGGATATCTTAACAAATCGGAATGAAACTCTGCGATACATGTACAATTGAAGAGCTCTTTTCCAAAACGCTATAAATACAATTTAATAGTTTTCATGAATTTTTTTTTTTACCTAGACCCATACATTTTGTTAATATTCAATTTATCCTGTTAAAATGGTCTGTTGGCTTAGTCTAAACATGTTAAACAATGAATGTTAAATGAAACAACAATATTGTTGATTATAAATGCATAGTTTATTGTTCTTTTTTTCAACACGCTGCAAATCCATCCTTTTTTTAAAAAAAAATTTGGTTTATTTCTTTTTAAAAACAAACAAACAAGAGAACATGAAACATATGACATCAAAGACTCATACTATAAATTAATATAAATAAAATAAATGCAAATGCATGAAATAAATAACAGCTAAATAAAATAAATATGTTCAATGTCATGTTTCAATATTTTCCACCCCATACATCAAATAATTAAAAAATAACACATACAAATACTACTAAAGAGCGAATTCTGATTTTCTGAGAGGACATATCGCATTTAGGTTAAAATCAGGTTCGGCACTTATAGCGTTTTGGAAAGAAACTTCATCTTGCAGTACATTTTAAACAAGGAAATATAGCGATTTGTTTCTCAATCACACACGTTGTGATATTTATAAATGTTGAATATGGAAACCACTAAATACAGCACGAGGCGGGTTTAATTGGCAAATAAAATATCCATTTAGTTATTACTTTTATTGTATTCCCATTTTCAACAACTTTAACATTTTATTGCAGCATCTAAAAACGGCGTGGTAGAGAGCGCTGTCATATTTGTTCAAGTGTTGGGATTAAACACTTTGGGGATTGTTTGTTAAATAACACTGCCATCTACTGGGACCTCAGGAGAATTGGTTAAGCAGAAGTGTATCATCTATTGCGCAGAATGATTGTTTATCCCACTTATTCTGTTTTTCTGATCTATGAGTTTAACAAAAGATCAAAAACAGTCATTCAAAATGGAGCGCAAAAACTTGTAAATTGGACAAAGCAACAAAACCAACACTAATGTTTGAAATTTCATTCCTATTGACTCTCAGAAATATAGAACACAGAAAATTCTAAAGTGTAATTAAAAAATTGAATTCATAAATACACCGAATTAGAATGTTGGAGTTTATTGGTGTTTGTTGAATCAATGTGGCTTGGCGTTAAAAAAAAGATTCACTTAATTTTTTTAAAATTACTTAAGTTAAACATCTAATTAATTTTGCTACTCTGCATATTCTGCATAGAGATATAGATACTGTGGTATGTTAGCAAGATTATTATTTTTACCACTTTTGGGATGATTATTAGGCAGGTTATGGCTAATAAAAGGTTTTTTTAAACGTTATTATTTTATTTCATTTTAAATTTATTTTATTTTATTTTATTTTATTTTATTTTATTTTATTTTATTTTATTTTATTTTATTTTATTTTATTTTATTTTATTTTATTTTATTTTATTTTATTTTATTTTATTTTATTTAAGTTAAGTTAAGTTTAGATTTTAGTTTAGTTTAGTTTAATTTAATTTGGTTAAGTTTTTAGTTTTAAGTTTTTAGTTTTTAGTTTTTAGTTTATTTTATTTTATTTTATTTTAGTTTAATTACATCCGGACAATAATTAAAAAAATTTTTTTTTTAAAAAAGGTCATCCTTTTTGCAAAGTCACATGATTATGTGTTAACAGATTGTACACTTGTATAATTAAATATTGTCCAACATAACAAATCAAAGTTCAAAAATCAGCTGACCACACCTTGCATGACTGAAGGAATGGCAGCAGTTTTAACTGATAATGATTAGCAGAAAAAGGTACAATTATGTGTCACCTTCTGACTATGGTGAAATGTAAAAAAATAAAGTTCTTCTTATAAAATAAAGGCTAGTTACACGTACCACTGAGATATCGAGAAAATAACTGAGAAAATAACCTTTTAATTTACATTTAAAACAGCCGAAACTATTACAGTATCATTAAAGTTTGTCATGTTTGTTGACAAATATGATCATCAATTATGCAAAAGAGGGTTTCTTCCTCTTTCACATTGGATTCAATTTGTCAAGTCCAAAAGTGCAATTTAGTAATATTCTGTTTGAATTATTACACACAGTTTGTGGATGTGTTATAAAGTTATGAAACTAGATTGCTTGGGAGCCTCCTCCACCATCAGCTCTAATAATAGCTCAGTAATAAGACAGTGAGAGAGTTCAGCAGATATAATGTGCTGGAATGCTTGCGTTTGTGGACAGCTTCTGAAAAAAGCTGAAAAAAACACTTTACGTGGTATATCAGTGTGATATGAGCAGAAGATCAAACCTTTAGGATGAAAACCAACATATTTAATACTATGATGTAAGAATGTTGACAAATTATGTGTATGAAATGGCTGAGATCAGTATTTCAGTATATTTCAGTTTCTTTTATTGTCAATAATAAAGAATATTACAAAATATAAACCTAAATCTAATTGTAATTGTAATAAAAGAGTGTATTTATACAAAATACTAAGAATGCAACTTTTTGAATTTATAACCACAATTTATCTTTCGTTATAGGTTAGGGTTCATCCTGAAGTCTGAAAATATGCTGTGGAGATAACAATCTCTAGGTTAGTTTCACACTTGAAGTATGACTCGAATTCCTCACCATGAAACGGATCAAATCAATGCCAGATGCTGTATCCCCCCAGCACCTGCTGCCCCTCGTGATGCAAACCACAGGGTAAACCTCACAACACACACAACATGGAGGAATTCTTTGCATTCTTAACTTTATTTTATTTATTGCCACAGACCGTCTCTTCATCCAAGGCACCTCTCACTATCAAAAACACTTAAGACATTATAGAAAAATGATGAACAGTACTGCTTACTGTACGTCAATGCAGTTTCATGTCATAAAGAAATAAAGACGTTCGCATGAACAAAGATGTCAGAGGAAACAAATAATGCAGAATGAACAGCTCTGGCTACAGCAGATTAGATTTATTGATCATATACACACCAGGGGGCACTAGTTTATAATAAGAGTATTTATTCAAGACACTGCTGATCTAACTGTGTAGATGAACCATGAATATTGGGTAGACTGGTAATAACAGACTGATCTGTGCTTAATTTCCCTTGAGGCTGATTCAGTATGTCTAAAAATAATGATATAAATGACCATTTGCACTGGTAAAATAATTCCAATGATTGTTCTTGTGATGAATAAAATAATGAATGGGAGGTAGATCATAAAAAGATCATTTGGATGAGAGTCATTTTGGTAGTGATATTATTACAAATATTTAACATTGTTATATCATTTTGTGTACGCTAAAATATTATTTGCACTTATCACCATACCTAAAACTGTGTTGATTCATTTAAAAGTCTTCAAATAAAGCTATAGATCATTTAGCAAAAAACACTTTTTAGTTTGACACATACGTAAAAACTTATTCTACAGATGAGGGAGTTCTAAATGTTCAGTTGTTTTTATTTTGTTTTTGAAATGTTACAAAACTGAATCAGTTTTTGCATATTGCAAAAAAATATGTATTTTGATTAAAAAGACTCATCAAGTCACAAAATGTTAATCTTTGGTCACTCTTTCAGGCGCTACAGTAATTATTGATAGTCTGGAAAATCAAAACAAAACAATGCTCAGGTACATATCAAAAAGGGAATTTTGATAGAAAAAACTGTTTGTTTGGGTTGAAAAGGAAACAGACACTTCCTGTGGTGGAGGCAAATACACATAGTACAATACGCCAGTATTTAAACACTCTCATTGGCAAATGTTCCAAATGCTGAAAAAACATTGGCTGCTGTTGCCCTGGGGAGACTGTTAAACACAGATCTAAGTACAGATTTCTACTTCAACATCAGGACAGTCAAAAGCTACAAGAAGAAGACTAAATGAACAATGAACTCTATACAGATTTCTTTGATGTTTTTTCAAATAATTTATGTAGGCAGAGTGATTGTTTCCTTTTTATAAAGAGTGTCCTTTTTATGACCTTTGACATGCCACAGACCCGCCAAAGGGACCACTAAGTTATTTCTGTGAAAATGATCTAATCATGACAAACTTTACATCGTTGGAAAGGTCTGAGACTCTTAAATACATGTTTCATGAGTTTAATAAAATAAAGTATATAGGAAGTTTAATTGATTCATAAATGACAAGCGTGTGTATCAAAATAAATACCTCCTGCGGAACACCTACATTTACTTCAAAACTTTGCATGTAAATTCTTATCTTATCATGACAAAAATTATATCGTTGGAAAGGTCCAAGACTGTCGAATACACACATGATCAGTGTTTAGAAGATTAATCTGTGAAGGAAGGGAAATTAATGATTCATTCATAAATTAGTGTGCATCAAAAGTAGAGTTTGGTAAAAATATATTGTTTTTATGCTATTTATTTTTTCGTTGTGTCGGTTAATTGGAAAAGTAAAAAAATGAAACAAAAAACATCTTAGTGTCAGTTGTGGTCAAGTTTTTAGGTCAAGCGTTAAAACCAATAGAAGCCTAAGGGCCCCCTAGTGGATATTGGTGGTAGAGAAAAAAAACTCAGACACCTCAAAAAGTGGTTGATACAACACTTGGTGACCCTTGTGACTTTGACTCACGGAATTTTGGAGCTGACCGTAATTGTTTTACGTATTGTTTTTATAAAAATGTTTTTATTTTTTTCATATCAATAATATGCTAATTTTCTTCTTTCAAATGAGATCAACCGTAGGTCTGTGCAACATTTATCTATTTCCAGATGCTTAGTTCAATACTGGCAAACGGAAAACTGGGCATGTAACTGGGCAGTAATTCAATACAATCTCCTTTCACCATATTGTATAATCATGCTTTGACTCAAACAACATACCTGATTACTTAACACCCTGTACAATCATTTGATATCAAAGTAGAGAAACTATATCTCTATCAGTGATACACTGATACGTTAATACAAAACACAACTGATGTGAACTCTTATGGGGCAACCAGGTCATGACCAAAAGCGTTTCTCACATGCCTTGCATGGAAACAGTTCATTAAGAACATGATTACATTCTTGTCCAGTTTTTCACGCCTGCACTCGTGACTGAAGGGAAAAACGTGCCAGTGTTTTATCCATTGCATTATCAATGACCATCTACTTTATATCTCTTCCTTTCATTCACCTCTGATGGGCTTTCCTGTCATTCTCTTCACTCTCAATGTAGTGGCAATTGGGATGGAATGTGTAAATGCATCCTGTTTTCAATGTGGGACAAAGATGGCTGTTGGCAGTGCATGCGACTTCAAGCTCAGGGGAGAGATAGACGCTACGGCTGCTAGCATTGTTTAAAACGTAGCCTATAAACCTTATGAACTTGTTAGAGCAGCTTAATCCCGGTTTAACAAGAATTGTACCAGTAAAGATAGAGATAGAGTTTAATAAAGATTTGGTGACACCAACAATGACCAAATGCAATGCAGAAATTATGGTTTTCAAATTGTTACTTCCTGTCTGCCATTGGTCAACAAACAGAAAGTTGCACACAAAACTTACATCATTGGTTGAGTTAATGTTACTGTGTTGATGTTGAAAGAATTGGCAACTTTAACTTGAAGGCTTAAATACAGACTTGCCTACAAATCCACACAACGCCTTAAGTTCATTTACCTCGGCTTTATATTTGATCATTACGTAACTGTTTACCGAGAGGCGTGTTATGACGTATATATATATTCCTTGGTATTGTGACCATCAAAGATTTATTTTAAATCATCAATCACTGCAATCCACTGACATTTCATGGAGAAGAAATACTAAGATGGCTTGAAACATTAAAGGTTTTGCGTACAGGAGTAGTTCACTTTCAAAATAAATTGTCATGATAATTTACTCACCCTCATGTCGTTCAAGTTTTTTTTTCTTTAGTCGAAAAGAAATGAAGGTTTTTGATGAAAACATTCCAGGATTTTTCTCCATACAGTGGACATCAATGGACTCCAAACGGTTGAAGGTCAAAATGACAGTTTCAGTGCAGCTTCAAAGGGCTTTAAATGAGATCAGATGATGAATAAAGGTCTTATCTAACGAAATGCTAAATGTATTAAAAAAATACATAGTATTTCCTTTATAAACACAAATGCTCGCCTTGCCCTGCTTTGCGATGTGTGTTCATGACTTCACAAAAAACGTAATTACTTATTACTCGAAGTCATGAACGTGTATCGCGTGTAAGGTGAGCATTTGTGTTTATAAAGCATATACATAGACATTTTTTTTTTTAAATGACCAATCGTTTGGCTAGATAAGACCTTTATTCATTCTCTGGTATCACTTAAAGCCCTTTGAAGCTGCATTGAAACTGTACTTTTGACCTTCAACCGTTTGGAGTCCATTGAAGTCCACTGTATGGAGAAAAATCCTGGAATGTTTTCATCAAAAACCTTTATTTCTTTTCAACTAAAGAAAAACAAACATCAACATCTTGGATGACATGGGGGTGAGAAAATGATCATGACAATTTATTTTGAAAGTGAACTACTCCTTTAATAAAAAATATCTGGATTTATGTGACATGCAGTAGTTGTGGAAAAAATGTGTGACGCATGCTAAATTCAAAATAAAAGCCCTGTTCACATTTGACAAAATGATCATTTCATTGATGGAGGATGTGGAATTTGGAAACTGGCCTTGTGTGAACTTTTGGCCTTTGTTGTCGGTCTTGACAGGAAAATGGAAATCATAACGACTGTTGTTGTTCATTGCTATTGTTGTCTACACTTTTTCTTTCCCATGCGACTGCAAGCTTCCTTCATAATTCACCTGCTCTGCAAGAGTCAATCTTTCACATCACAACAACATGCCAGCGAGCTCAAAACAAATGACTTTTCAACCATGTACTGTACACACCCATGCGATTAAAATGCCAAGGTGCTTTGTCAATCGAGGACTAGGCAGCAATCCAGGGCATTTCAATTTATTTGCTTATGATATGAGCTTTCTTTGGAATTGTATTTTCTTTTTAACCCTTTCTATGCAAGGCACAGACTGTAGGTTGACCTGTATTTCCGCTTGGACATAAAAATGTTTAAAATAAATAATATATACACATCGCACATTATACAAAATATGATCGTTGAAAATAAATGAACAACAATATTCAGTTTAGAATGGATTTATTATTTATGACATGATATTACAAATGTACCATTGCCTTTAATCTGTGCTTAATAGTTCAGTAAGTAAAATACAATTAATAGAACAAATATTGATGAAAGTATGCTGCTAGAACATGAAAGAAACAAACAGCATCTCATTTATCTCTACAGATAGCAACTAATAACTTAACCATTCAGATCTCTTAATGAAACTCCCTTTGGCCTTTTTCCACAGACATCAAATTGATGGTAATTATTAAGACATTTAGATACGATTAAGAAAAGATTATGATCCGTTACCATTAAAAAAATCTTGTGGCCATAACAACAGGTTGCAACAACACAACAGAATTTATAGATTTATATAACAACAGTTAAAGGATAGATATTTAATGGACGTAAACAAAAGGGATTATCTATGTGGGCCATTCCAAACCAAATGCCCATCCTTGTGATCACACTGGCATCTTGGAAAGCATCACGACTAGTGCCTTGGACACTGGTCCATAGCATCCAATGCCAGTATGATGGTGACCCACAAGACTTCTTAACCAGCGTATCCAGGTTCATCTGAAAGACCATGCGTCAAAGCAGATTCATCATCTTAGGTTTGCATAGCTATGCTTTGGTTGCTAAACCAGCGGAAATTCATGCTAGTCATTTTTTTTTCAAGAAATAAAGAACATCTCCTCTTAAATGATTTGGGAAATGACTCATCATTTATATCACTAAATGTGTTTAGTTTGACACTAAATGCAAAAATTGTTTGCCTATTATTAACACACGTAAATATTGAATTAACTAAAATGCAGCCTTTAAATGTGTCTGTCCCAAACATTCACTTTTATAATCTTCTGTTTTCCATTTGAAAGGAAATAATAAACAAATCAAAGGACTATACACAGTTGCCAATATAGTGACAATCATCACCCCTGAAGATGTCAACTCCAACAGTTGCCAGACATTGGATATCTGTGTCCTTTAAACCAACTTGTTTCTGAACAAACTCAAGCACTCAAGCAACTAACCATCTTTGCTCATACCTCCCCTATTTCGTGCTGTCCCAACAAACAGACACAGTTCAACTTGCCCCCGACTCAGAAAAACCTTCTCGGGCTCTCCAGTAAAACGCCCTGCTTCCGTTACTAGCGATGTGCTGCTTCCCGCTTGCAGCATCTCTTTGTTCTGCTAGCCCATGTTGCACAAGGGTCATTTCTTGTTCAAACGCTCGCTCTCCTGTCTCTCCTGCCTCAGGTTCGGGATTTCATCTGTAGCCAGATTTACTAGCCAAGGATGCCCTCTGTCTAGTGCCGGTGGCCTTTTCCATGGCCCTGACTCTAGCCTGAACCAGGTTCCTGAAACGACAGATGAATTTGTGTGAGCAATGGCGCTAATAAGGGCACGACCTCATTCAGTCAGTGAATGAGGTGTGGACTTAATGCACAATTTGACCTTACCTGAGGAAAGTCATGACGTCTGACCGAGCCCCAGGGGCGGTAGACTCCCCTAAAACCAGAACTCCTGGACTGGCATTTTGCAAGTCATTTTTGGGCCGATCCTCTTTTTCACGCACAGGTTCAGATGGCTTCACGAGCATTATGGCAGGATTCTCAGAACTTGGAAAAACAAACATAATCGAAATGAATCATTTGCTCTATTGGTGCATTTGAATAAACAAGGCATTGACTGTTCTTAGCAACATATATCAGTAGGTTTATTATTCATAAGATCATGATGTCATAAGGATCGAACAACAAGTGATTGTTACACCAAAACTCCATCAGCGGTTACTAGCTGCTCTTAAACCCGAATGTCACAGTGTCCAAGCAACCCGTCTTGATGACAAAGGGTTTCTCTTTCTCGGAGAAATTGCCTTCCTACCAGCCCGAGTTGTTCTTATGCGCTCTCAAACACTGACTCATCAGATAACACACTATCATCTAAGTATTTGGGACAACAAAACATCCTCCTGCTTCTCTGGTATTACTTTACACCCAATTGATAACTCTGCACACCTTGAGTACGCCCTTCCTACGAACACTGTTATTCAAAAAACATGTCCAATGACTCCCTTTATGAGTAAGTCACGTCTGACGCAGATGAGAGATAATGCTCACCTGTAGAGGCAGAAAGCATTGCAGGTCCGATCTGCAGGGTTGGCGCAGAAGCAGCGGCCAGTAGACCTTCGCCGGCGAGACAGTGGACTTCCCAATCCGTAAACTGTAGTCTTACTGTAAAGAAGATACCCAGGGAGTCATTGATTAACTTATCAGAAAGGGTATAGCATCAAATATAACACAAAGGGACTTTGTACTGTTTAAAGGAGGATTACAACCCGCGCCAAGACATTTCAAGATAAAAAGCAATAAATCCAGCACTTGACTCGAGTCCCACGTCCTACTGATCTCAGATCATGTATAAGCACTTTCACTACATTTCTGTGCAACTCTTGGAACGTGGACGGCTCTGTCATGATGCCGTTTCAATCTTGCGACATATCTAATGAGTATTCAGCATTGGCAGAACTTTTGTATTGTTGTTTACTTGCGTACGAATAACGTGGGTTAGCCCGTTCATGGGCGAACACTCACCTTGGCGTGTTCACCCAGATAATATCCAGATGGCAGAAATAATGGCATTCTGAGTCCAGCTGGTTGTTGCAGGAGCAGCGTTTGGTCCTGACCCTATGGGTTGCCGGCGGGTCGCCCGGGTCAGTCTGGGAAACAAGAGGCAACCCCCCTCCTGCAAAGAAAGAGGAGTGGAAAGGGAACTCCTTTAAATGTCCCGTAAACAGTGATGGCCATAATATTCCAGAGAAAAGTTTCAGAGACACGAAAAGCTTTGTACATCAAGTTATTATCACTTTTGCGTTCGCTTCGTTCCCTCTGCTCTGTGCAAATTGCGTTATCTTAAAATCTTACGTAATCAAACACGATCCAAGATGTTTTATCTTAATCGTTGAAGCGCGTGGCTTACGTCCGCAATAATTTATACAAGCTTCTGTGGGAGCTGTGGCAACTTTGCCTTTATAAAAGTGTCGATTATGAGCTCCTGACACATATGGTTAGGCAGCTGAACTGGTGTGAAAAAACTGAATTCACTATTATTTTTATGAAACTTGAAATGTGCAGTCAAGTTTAAATGATAAAATAAATAAATGTACAGAAAATCCTAGAAATCTTGCTTTGAAAATATGAGGTCTAATAAAATTTGCCACAGAGGATAATAAATACCACACACACACAAAAAGACAGACATAAATGCACAAAGTGTTTTTACCTTCCCGAGTTGTACACAAGATAAACATGAAGATCAGTGTAGTTCTTGGTTCCATTGTGCAGAAGTTAAGTCTTGATATACACAAGTCCAGATGTTCACCTAAAGCAACTCCAACAGTTCTTAGTCAGCTGCAGGTGCTTGTCTAACGTTGAAGCGTCCTGTTTGGCCTCACTTATAGCTCTGGAGATATGCACCACCCCCTGCTAGGGTGACTCTCATGGGTGGCAGTTACACAACTTCAGCTTGCCTTCGCACCCTGTGACATCCCAAGAATCTCTGGCTTGGCAAAACCGAGGTCAGTGGATTGTTTGTGAGGAAGAGACCCAAAACACTAACGATAAAGGTATAAAGTTTCTTGAAAAATACAACGTTAACCAATAAACATGGTTTGACTGGGAATGCAGGTTGTGGGGGTGGACATTTGGCATGAGGGATGAAGGATATCTACAGATTTCTGGTTTTGCATAAATCCTTTCACATCCACTTTGCAGGACGATCCAGTGTCCCATGGAAAGAATGATGACCATGGGAAACGTTCGATCTATGAGGTCCAGGTGTGGGTGGACAGTGTGGAAAGGATGCGAGCGTTTGGGAGCTTCCTGTGCCCTCGGGTCAATATTTGATTCTGAATACACAAATGAATCACTGATAAAGAATCTCCTTAGGGGATAGAAAAAGGATTTGGTTTTATATGATCCCCTTGGATATTGGCGGTGGTAAGGGTGTGGAACACAATTTGCAGAAAACACAAATTTTAATTTTAATTGAAGGTTTAATAAAGAAAACATTTTTAAAAAGCATCATCTCAAATTATTTCTTGAGCCTTCCATTGGGTGCACAACGAGAAATGTGATGAATTGTTGAGTCAGCAAAACCATTACATGCGCTATTGCATGTCAAAGATATCAACATTTCCGCACCCTGTAAAAAATTATACCGTCTTACATTTTTCAACAACGATCAAAATGTTATTAGTGCATGTTTTTACATTCCTTCAAATTATCAAAACATCTAAAGAAAAAGGTGCAACTGTTACAAGTTGCAGCAACTCACCACTGGGCAAAATGTCGAAACAGTAAAGCCTATTTGTTAGTACTTAAAAAATAAATGTATAAACACAAAATTAATAAAAAATAACTGTGTGGAACTGAGGACGTTCAGGACTATTCATAATGAACATTACTATTATAAATATATAAATATCATAAAGAATGACATCCTATTTTGGTAAAGGTTAGTCTTGACCAATGTCAGCACGGGCCACAGCCTCGCAGGTATCATGCGGAATTTGCAAATGCGGCTCCCTAGCGTGGGTTGCGCACACAGTGTCCATTGAGCGCACACGTGTTTAGAGGTTCAGCAAGCAGCCATTGTGGGTGATGCAAATGCAATTGCGTTTACATGCAAATGCATGACATGATCTCTCCACATACTTTGATTAACGTGATTTTATCATTTGAGTCATTAGACATGAGGTTTGTTGAATCTCTTACCCCTGCTTCGAAAAGTACCTCTGATAAGGAAATATGGGAATATGGAAATATTAGCAATAGCAATCGGAGTCTGACAAACAGATTGCAGGCATCCTCCCACACTTAGATTTTGAATTGCAAAGGGCAGCAGGGTCTTAATCACTTTCTGAGCTTAAGCCCCTTAGAATGCTCTTAAAGATCACGGTAATGTTTCGCATAGATGAAGTGCAGCTCATTTGCATCCAGTTGACTTTTTTTGCCTCATAAACTCTATATAACGTACCGTGCTATTTCTGAGCAAGAAATAAGCATAGGCAGACGTTTGGCAGCGAGTTTTCTTCTCGTTGCTGCCAAATCCTATCTTCTGCAGATGGATAATAAATGTGTGACACGGTGGAGGAAGTCACTGCAGAGTGATGGAACAACACATTCCTCTGTGCATTCCAGAGACACAGGAAATGTGTTCATCCCTCCGAAATTCGCTATTTTCCTTTAACCCTGCTCATCACTGCTGCTCTGAGAAGAAGGGGGAGAACATGATTTAAGACCGTTGGTACATTTCAGGTTCTTTGTTAGCCATGAAAACCTGCGCAATGAATGTTTGTTGTTCTTTGCAATTTCACTTACATGAGGAATACATCCAACTACCCATGTGGATACATAATGCTCTCGTGTAATGTGTGATATATACTGTACAACCTGTGGTTACAAACCTTAAAAGAACAGTTGAAAATGAAAATTCTGTTGTCATTATCTCACCATCGAATTGTTCCAAATGTGTTAAAATTTCTTTGTTCTGATGAACACAGAGAAAGATATTTGGAAGAATGCTCATAACCAAAATGTTCTTGGGCACCACTGACTAGTTGGAAAATTGCTTTATTCATTTCTTTGTTCTGTTAAACACAGAAGATATTTTGAAGAATGTAATAAAGCAAACCACTTTTGACTACCTTTGTCATTTTTCCAAACATGGTAGTCAATGCCCTGATAGCACACATACATCTGGTTTATGTCTATTTGACGTCTGCATTTACATCTGCAAGACATCTACGATACATAGTTTGCTCATCTGCAATACGTCTTGGAGACGTCTGCTGTCAGACGTTATATAGATGTCTAAAAAATGTCTGTAAGATGTTTATGATTTACAATGGATGTAAATCTGCTCTTTCTAAGATGTTTAGCAGATGTTTTTACGCAGCAGATCTCCAGATCTTTAGCAGACGTATTACATACGTTCAGACGTCTCCGAGACGTATTGCAGATGAGCAAGTAGAAAATGCAAACATCAAATAGATGTAAGCCAGATGGAGTCTGCTATCTGGGTTGTGGCTAAGAACTGTTTGGTTACAAGCATTCTTCCATCTTTCTGTGTTCAACAGAATAAATAAACTTTTACGGATTTAAAACAGTAAAGACGTTTGGAGTAAATGATGACACATTTTAATTTGGGGGTGAACTGTCCCTTTAAGAGCATCACTTAAATGTTTGCTTACAGCCTATGGCATTGCTATTATAAAAACAAAGAGGTTAAAAATGGTTTATGTGAACAAGGACAAAATGCACGCAAATTAATCTGAAGACTGTAGATATTCCGGCACAGAAGCACATTGTGTGCTCGGACTGTAGGGAGGTGTAGTATTGACACTTAAATGCTGTCGTCCCCACCTCCCATAAAAATGAGATCTGTACCATTCAGTTGGTGATGGTTCTACAACACTGTCTATTCTCAACCTCCGTCTGTCAAGCTTCACAAAGTCTATTGTAATGTGTCATAATCTGTCACCAAATGTTCCCAAAATTGATTTATTCATAAACCACATCTCAATTTCAGCTCTTGAGTCTTAAAGACCCACTGAAGGGTCTCGAAATTTTGTTTCATGTGTCGACAGTACCCTCTTAAACCAGTAGATAGATTGAAAAAACAATATGCTCCTCCCCCTTTTAAATTAGCCAATAGCATTTAGTTCACCTTTCACGAGACGCTGTGATGCACAATGACATCGTAAAAATCACTGACCGATATTGGAGGAAGTGCTGTCACTGCATTCCATTTCCATGTCATCAGTTTGGTCACTTCCATAGACGTATACAGCAAGTCATATGAACTTTGTCACCACATTTAAACATGAAAATTCTTCAAAAATATTGTTTTCATAAGTAATAAGCTAATTCTATACTGATTTAAATTCAACAGCACAAAATAACTATGTAAAAAATGTATTTGTCTCATCCCATTTTAGGATTCATTGGAAACATTTTCCTCCCAGCAGATTCAAGAACAGAACTACAGGAACATATAGTTTTATGGTAGTACACTTTATATCTCCCTTCAGGGGTGTGTGAGGACAACAGTCAGCGTCGCGTCAGACACAGCTTGTAAATATAGACAAAATTGTAAAGGGAAGGACAATATTTAGACCAGACCGAATTCATGAGAAAACTGATAGTGATAAGACAAAAAGGATTGGACCAACTAAATTATAGTCACTTGACCTTTTTAACTTGGGAATTGCAATGTATTCATAATGATTTTATTTTCATTTTTGGTTTAGGGAGGAATGACAACTAGAAAACTGAATTCGAAGTCTCATAGTGGGTAAGATTTTCATGGTGAGACACATTTCTTGCCTATAGAAACATACAGAACTGGCAACAAAATTGTATTTTAAACTGGTATATTTGAAAAATTTAGAAAAACTATTTATAAACATGATAATATCAAGCGGAAATCGAAAACAGACAAGACACTATATAATTCATGTTTTTTTTAACCACACATACATTGTCTTTTATTCTTTATTAGATTAAATTAATCCTGCCCCTTAACTCTTAAACCACTTCCATTTAAAATTTGAATTAATTAAAATATTTTTATTTTTCTACACATCAAGAGTTAACTAATAATCTTATAAGAGGCTATATCAAAATTGTCATAATTTGTAAAAATGCTTTTTCTTAAGAAACAATGTAAAATGTTTAAATTAAAAAAAAATCGAAAATATCAAGCTGTTAAAGTACAACAAAACATGTGACATCATTGATTCTCAAGTGATATGGTCTGCAACAAGACACTCATGAAATAGCCTTGAATAAGATGAATTTAGGAAGTGAACAGATGTTCTGCCACATCTCGAGCTAAACTGTTTTTCATTTGGGAATATGATGAGAATATAAAATCTTGTGGAAGCCCAGATAATTTAAGCCCAAGCTGTTATCATTTTTTTTTTCAGGAACTCGTGAAACCTGTTTTGTAAAGACGATGAATGCACGTCCTCACAGCCCGCAGAAGTCCATTTACTCAGCCACGGACGGTTGGAGAAAGTGAAAGAAGAGAAAAAGTGAGAGCGAAAGACAGAGAGATCGTATGAATAAATCAACTGCACCACCTGCTGGTCAAAAAACAACAGACACCAATCGAAAGCGAGTTTAGTAATTCGTGGTGTACCTTTATTGGTTCAGAAATTCAAAATTTCTGTGACAAATTTGAAGGGCATTTGATCCACCCAGAAGCTCGTCTATTGACTCCACTGAAATCCTGTCCAGTTTCTTCATTTCAAGTCTTCAGATAACTAAAAAAAACTATTAACAAAAAGTGTAAAGAATAAAAATTACGATAGAAATCCCTTTAAAAACCAAAGTAAACAAATGTTCGTATTTTCACATAACAATAAATATGGACCATAGACTTTCTATCTGTACAGAGACAATTTATCTAATCATTTCACTTGTATTATAAAAAATATGACTTCAGTGCAATTTCCCTGCGAGGCTCATCGTAAAGCCTTCATCTCTATCTTCTCGCCCGATTAACCCTGACGTGGAAAGTAAAAACATCTCCCAATTCTGTGAACAACGGCTCCAAACACAAAAAAACGTATATATACAAAATAAATTCACAGCCTATTATCTTTGCTGACAGTAAATCTGGACAGAAAAGGCACACATCACTATAATTTGCGCAATACTGGACACGAGAGAAATTTCGGAATTACTTGTGATTTAAATTTCCATCTTGGTCATTAAGAAAAGTATTCATTGCCGTACTTTAGTTATACAAGTGTTTTTGTACACAATTATACATATTCAAATAGATATATTAAGATTGCAATAAAGATACATGAGGGACAGATACTACAATTGATTTACAGAAATATTTTTTACCAAGAAAAAAGTGCATCATATTACAATCGTATATATTGCAGAACAAACATTTACCAAGTTACCAATAGTATTGAAAATTTGTATATAAAAAATAAGCGCATTACAAAACAGAAAAACAATAGTAGTATTAGCAGTAGAAAGCAATTCGTCATTGTGCACGGAGGGTTTTAAGTGCTGTCTGGATCACCTTCCCGAACATCCGTCTGAAGGAGAGCCACCTCCCCTAAGTGTCACCGCTACGGGCTTTCCCGTCTGTCTAGTTTCTCGAGATGAAATCACTTCATGCGAGATCTTATCTTCTCTTTTATCTACTCGTCTAGATTTTTCAGAACCGCATGAGCCGGAGGCGCCATATTGCTTTCTGACCTTCGCAGTTAGTTGCTCTGCACAGTGCTCCAAAGGGGACGGTTTGGGTAACGTCAAGCTTGTGCTCGGACAAGATGGGTCACATAGGCTTGTTCCATCACCTCGGCTTTGCGTCCTCTGCGGAATGGTTTCCGGAAGCGAGATCCATGGGAAATCTCTCCTGACCGGAAAAAACGGGGAGTCCTCTTTGGGAGAGGTGGGTGATGGGGTGGAAGACGACTGTCGTTCCAGTTTGGGTCGAGATCTGGGTCTGAGCTGCACCATTTGTATGCCCCCTATTGGAATCATGTGATAGGGCATGCGGGCTTGATCTTGGGAGTGTAACGGAAGGTGGCTAAACATGCGGTCCACCGTCCTTGGTGTCACAGGGGCGGGAGAGAAAGTCTCGCTCGGAGAGAATCGTAGGGCCGAGGAGAGCAAGCAGGGATCTGTGGGCGCACGCTCCTGCAGAACTGGTCGAATTCCAGGTTTGTCCTGTAGGGGGAGATATGGTATAGTACCAAACATCTCTAAAAGCATCATCAAGTATATATTCTTGAACGTAATGCAACCTACCTGTTGACCCTCGGTAGCTGCTGTGCTCGTGTCCCAGTGAAGCCCTGCCGGTGAGCTGTGAGGTCGATGCTGGGGCTTGAGGGGTGTAGGAGAGGACAATCCTCTGGCGCTTCTGTACCGGGCAGGTGAAACAGGCCTCAGGGGTGAGAGGGGTCTCAATGGAGAAAGGGGGCTGATGGGTGAAAGGCCCCTCTCCGGGGAGGGATGTCGACTAGAAGAAGACAAATTAAGCCTGGGAGATAGACTTCGGAGAGGTGAGCCCTCGCTGTTGGGCGAGAAGGTCCTTGGGGACACCGCCCAGGCCTTGCGGGAGAACGACGCTCTCTTGGTGCCCGGAGAAGCAGCTCGTATTCCCGGCCAGGGTCTGTGGGGTGAGGAGTATCCTTCCATCGCTGTAGCGTCAGAAGGCTCCTTCAGGGAGGCTTGGCCACTTTCCGATAAGTCTCCTATGGATTGCCGAGTGTCAGTGGAACAGGAGGATGGGTCATCGTGGGAGGAACATTCCTCTTCCTCGTCATCGTCATCATCTGCTTCAGACTCTTCAACATCGGAGAAACGGTGCCCCTCGTGGTCTTCTGACTCGCATATATGCTCCTCGCTGCCACCTGTTGGACAGAAATGGATACGGTGTTGACAATGTAGGAAGCCAAATAAACAAAAAAAGATGCTATAAGCTAAAATCAACAAACACAAGCTTGATAGAATTACGCATTTTCTCTAGAAAAGATAAATATAGCGTTCAAATACAGAGAAAGGGTTGTGCTTCATTCATCAGCTACATTTCAAATTTTGTGAATGATGGAATGAATGGGATGTCCTTGGAGCTTAGTTTGTCTTTCACATTTGTCATCCGTGATTCTGAGTACACACTGAGAGACAGAGAGAGTGGGCGTGCATCAACGAGACCGCAAGAGAGAGACAGAATTTTCTGGCTTTCTATAAACACGGTAAATGTAGGAGACTGAAGGTCACTCTTGTCTCACTTTACGGCTTGAAAATTTTAAACTATTTTCATCAACGTCTTTCAAATTTTAGGTCTAGAGCAAAACAGATGTCTGCCTTGCAGTGTGCTTTCAATACGACACAACACAAAAGGCATTTCGAAATAACTGCATCAGGTAGAACAAGCATTTTGTCCAAGATGAAAGGCATTCAAGTAACTTATAATGCACCGCACCGCACCATATCTAAATCTGATTATGGTGTGTGGTACATACAGTTCATGTTACATTTATGACTTGGACTTTCAAACTCCATTTAAACTATTAATACAGTCCCTTTTACACAAACCCATGACCTTGACATTGCAAGTGCAATGATCTATCAGTTTCTATCAGAGCGACTATAAAGAATAAGGACTTTTGCTAACTGGGCCAGTTAGATGAAATAATGACATTGCAAATACATACATACCTATACAATTCATACTAGGGCTGTCAAACGATTAATCATGATTAATCGCATCCAGAATATGTGTTTACATAATGTATGTCTGTGTACTGTGCATATTAACTTTTTATTTATAAACGCATCCATGCACACAAACATGTTTACCTGTATTTATTTATATTTGCCAATCATTTAAATTTTATATAAACGACAATTACAATAACATAGATTTTTTTCGTAAATAAATGTGTGTGTTCTAATTAATAAAAAAATGTATACGCACAGTACACAGACATATATTATGTAAAACCAAATCCAGAATAAAAGTCTGTGTTAACATAATGTATGTCTGTGTACTGTACATATGAATTTTGTATTTATAAACACATACATGCACACAAACATGTTTACCTGTATTTCTTTATATTTGCCAATCAATACAATTTTAAATAAATGATGACTAATATTAATATTGATTTTTTTCTTAAATAAATGCGCATGTTTTTATTAATAAAAAAATGTATATGCACAGTACACAGACATTTATTATGTAAAACCAAATCCAGAATAAAAGTCAGTGTTTACATAATGTATGTCTGTGTACTGTGCATATTCATTTTGTATATATACACGTAAATGCACACAAACATGTTTCCCTGTATTTATTCATATTCGCCAGTCATTAAATTTTTATGTAAATGACGATAAATATTAAAATATGTTTTTTCGCCCTCAATAAATGCGTATGTTTTTATTAAAACAAAATTAATATGCACAGTACACAGACATATATTAAGTTAACTCAAATCCAGAATAAAAGTCTGTGTTTGCATAATGTATGTCTGTGTACTCTGCATATTAATTTTGTATTTATATATGCATAGAAGAACACGAACATGTTTACCTGTATTTCTTTATATTTGCCAATCTTTTAATATTAATCGTCATTTACATAAAATTTAAATATGATTTTTTTCCCTAAATAAATGCGAATGTTCTTATTCATACTTAATTAATATGCACAGTACACAAACTTTTATTCTGGATGCGATGAATCATGAATAATCGTTTGACAGCCCTAATTCACACACATTCAAATAATCAATATCAAAGACTCCTCCTGGCCAACGTACCTGCTTCCTCAGTTTCCAATTCATCCACAGATGACTCGGACACACCCATCTCCAGACATTTCTTACCGTGGGCCTTAGACTTCATGTGTTTGGTAAGGTTCCCTTTGAGAAAGAAGATTTCCGTTCTCAAAATGACAGACATTATCTTGGTACTACACTTAATCGTTTGTGAAGAGACAAAGGAGAGAGACGCAACCTACCTTTGGTTTTGAAGGCAAAGTTACAGTGCTTACACACATAGGGACGGACGTCTGTATGAGTGCGAATGTGCTTTTTTAGCATGCTGGGCTTCTTGCAGCGAATCCCACACTCCCCACAAACATATTTCCCTCTCCCTCGGCCCCGGACATACACATAGTCTTCATTTGATTTAAAACTGCAAGTGAGATAGAAAAATAAAAACAGAAAGGGAGGTTCATAAAAATAAATCTTATCTCCTTGTTATTCCTTAAAATGTAATAATGTAATTCTATCACTTTCAATCTCTTAGGCAAGATATCCAATTGCATTCCCAATTCCTCATAGAAAACCTGCTCTGCCTTCTACATTGTTGGTGTTTTCGCTGGCTGGACGATTCCAATTTGAGACGTGGTTGGTAACACCTATTTGACCCAAAAGTGTACGAATATGAAAAGACCAAAACGGGTTTGGTTTCTTACCCAACACCCAATGGACAGTGTATTTTAGTTAAGAAACAAATGACATCTTTTCTACCGCAAACATGTCTAAAGGGGAATGTCTAAAATGTTTCCTTCACACCAACAAGTGAAGTCATTGGACCACAGTAATACGAATAGCTCGCCTCAAAGTCATTTACATAAAAAGTCATGTTCTTCTAAACAAGTATGCTGCTATTTTTAACACAAAGCAGACATTTTTGAAGAATGGTTAAGCGGCTGTTGACAGCTTGACAGTCGTGACACTTTTGGAATGCTACTGCCAAATGATGTTGTGTTTCAAAGAAACAGCATATGGGTTCAAAACAACATGAGCGTGGGTAAATAATGACAGAATTGTCATCTCTGGATGAAATGTAGAGTTTCCTTTGTTTCTCCTGTCGAGAAGATCTCGACAGCTGTACACTCCTCACATCTTTGTATATAACGGAGCAATTTGCAAGACAAAAAACAATGAAAGTGCATAAACGTTCCAAAGGTGAAATGTGTTATAATCTTGCAGGTTTATGAGTTGATGATGCGAGTCCTGTAGTTGGTGTGTTTGCTAAACGCGTTACTAAACATCTGCTTCCAGGCAAAAGATGCCACATTACTTGTTTTGGATGCTTTAAAAGTAATATTTGACCCCCAAAAAAATCTTTCATCAATTAATCACCCTTTTGTCGTTTCAAACCTGTATGACTTCTGCCGGACACAAAAGCAGATATTTTGAAGAATGTTGTAAACCGGCACCCATTCACTTGAATTGGTTTTGTGTCTGACTCCATACAATAGTGATGGCGATGTTTGGTTGCCAACTTTCTTTAAAATATCTGCTTTTGTGTGAAATAAGAAAGTCATACAGGTTTGAAATGAAAGAGAGCCAGGAAATGATGAAAACCGGAACCAGAGTACACACATATTGAAACATTCCTTTATACAGGAACCGGACTACATCCTAGACTACACAAAATACTGTGGGTGATGTATGGATAGTACACCTCGATAGTGAAAAATAGGCTTGGGTGTCTTCATTCAGGAGCATATCATCTCCAGCTAATAAAAAAGAGAGCAAGCTAGAAAAACAGTTGCGAGATGCGAGAAGAGCAAACACAAAGGGTGTTGATGGATGCGAGAAGTTTTGGAGACAAAACGGAGCGTGCCAGAGAGAAAAACTGATGTGATTAGGGACTGCGTGGGCGTGCGAGGGAGAAGAACTGTACGAGCGCAATAAAGGTAGCGAGAGACAAAGGAAGCAGGAATAAAAATGCAGGCTGCGGTGAGTTGCCGTCGCAGTTTATGCTCTCGAACACAATAAGAGCCCCGCACGACTAGATGAATGCACGAGGCTCGGCTAATGAATCCAAAGCTTTGATGTCTATGGGTCAGCTTCAAAATCTATCCCATTTATTCTCCCTCCATCCATCTGCTGTTTTTCTTTTAAATTCGGTCAATGCACCACAACAAACGCAAAAAAAGTAGCAAAGTAACAGCAATTAGTATATTCCTAAAAAAACAGATATCCTGTCAATCTTTGTTCGCAGCTCAAAGTGTTATTCTTCCAGTTCGTCCGCAGAAGGAGGAAACCTTGTTTCTATGCAAAAACACTTGGCACTAATGAGAAGCGCCAGATAGATATTTTCAGCATCCAAATTCATGCCTTTGAGCGAGGCGTGAAGTCTGCAGAGAACAGAATCAAGCACAAATGAAGTCCCTAATGGCTCATCGCTTCACCTGTACCACCTTGTCTTTGTCACTCACATACTGCAGCAAATAACAGCAAACATCTCAAGCTGAGTGGCTATACTTAGCGCTTTAATGACGGAAAAGACCAGACGTGAACGGCAATGGTGGAGAAAGCTGAAGCTTTTTTATATTTAACCATGAATTCAGAAAATCCTACGACAGTATATTAATGTATGACACTCACATGGTGTTTAGAGGCTGTTGCATGGATAAAAGATTTTCTTTTTGAACTAGCGCTCCGTCCGCCCCTAAAATTCACTCCCTGGACTCAAATTGAGCCCCGAATTGCAAATTTAAACATTAAGAATTTACAGTTTTCCTACTCACCCGCCCTCAAAAATGCCAATACGTGTTGACTCGCTCTGTGTCGATGTTGTGGGCAGATCATCAGCACCCTTTTGGTCTTTTTCCTCTCTTTCGTTTGGCAGTTCCTTCTTTACCTTGACGGGTGTGTTGGGCGGGGAGGCACGTGCCTACTCCAGACACAAGTTAATTCACAAACACTGTAGTATCTACATCTACATTCAAATTCAAAATCTAGAAACTTTAAACCATGCGGCAGACAACAATATATGCTATAAATACAATATACTATGAGAAAGTAGTGCTGTCAAATCAATTAATTGCAGTTAATCGATTTCAAAATAAATGTTTGTGTTTACATAATATATATGTGTTGTGTGTATATTCCCGTATATATATGCGCACGCACTCACACAAAGAAAATTTAAATGAACATACAATTTTTTTTAATTTAGTTTACTTTATGTATATACATGCAAGTTTTTTTATTTATATATGTTAATACAAATGTACATGCCACGTATACAATACAAACATTTCTGAAACTGATTGAAACTGATTAATCACGATTAATCGATTTGACAGCACTAAAAAAACATATTTTCAATAATGTAATATGTTAAAAATGGAAAATTACAGTGATGGTTACCTCTGACTCACTGGTCTTCGTGCTGCCACTTTCTGTATGTTCCGACTTGTCAGTGCTTGGTGATGGAGCTGTAGCCATAGTGTATGTCTCAGCACTATGTTTCTGCTTGGACTGCAGCAGAGACAGTAACGTTTTAGTGGATAAGCCGGGTAGATTGGGGTTATGCATGCTAATGCTCCATGAGGAATAGACAGAAGTCGAATCCCTTTGTGGAGATGGGTTAGGTTTGGTGTAGTTTAGATAGCACCAGCTGACAGATGTAGTGGTATGCAAAGTGGGATATGAGGGGTCCATGGCTCTATTTGGACTTGCTACCCTTGAAACATACTTCTGTCCTACATCTTTCCTTTCATCCTTATTTAAAGGTTCTGTTTTGTGCTCTGTTACGTGCTCTGTTACGTCCTGCTTGCCTATTTTTTTAGTAACTCCTGTTTCTTGTCCTGCATCTATTTCCTTGTCCACAGTCTCCACTGTCAACCTATACATATTGGTTCCATGATTACCCTCCTGAGGTTTCTCATCACATCTATAATCATTGTCATCCTTGTCGTCATCCTCCTCCTTTTCCTCCTCTTCTTTCACTCGCTTTTGTTGCCGCTGTGCCTCTAGACTAAGCTCTAGACTTCCTGCAGGCGACAGCATTCGCTTACTTCCTCCAGCACCGAGCTGACCACAGCCATCATCAGATGAAGTTCCTGCTCCATACTCAAGAGGTAGCGGCAGAGGAATGTAGCTCTTCGGGTTAGGCAATGGCAGCCTTAGGTAAGATCTTTGAAGCTTGTCTTCTTCCAGCTTACCCATAACGACCATGGCTGTGCAGCAGACTGGATGTTGTGTCGTGGCTAAAATTTGTGAGATGGTTGTATACATGGCACTAGCATAGGTAGGAATGTGAGTCTGTAAACGCACAGGCACTACAAGAGACACCACTGGTGCAAGCTGTTGAAAGCATGGAGCTATAATGGGACGGGGAGTGTGGGGAGTGACTAGCTGCTGTTGTGAATGACTCGGACACTGCAAGGGTGAAGGTGATGATCTAGACTCCCTGAAAAGAGGTCCTGAAGGGACCTGAACAGTTAAACCACCTGGTACAGGAAAGTAAACAGCCTGAGATACATCACTTGATTGTGAGGGGAATAAAGTGGACACTGGCTGTATGGAAAGGCCAATGCGTTCTTCTACATACTCAAGGGGTCTTTGATGTTTCTGAGGTGGTTTGTAAATAAAGTCTTGCTGAAACATCTGAGTAGAAAGTACCTCAGATATTGCTGTAGTGACAGGGGGATATCTGGTGAGTTGACTATGGGAACAAATGTCAGGGCTTGTCTGCGGGAGGGGAAAAACTGTTGCCGGGAGGGAAAGAGGGGATTGGACAAGCTGCATGGTCTTCCCGACATGCTCTGAGCTAAGCCTAGCGGTCTTGCTTCCCAATCTATACTCTGTGATTGTGAATGAAGGATGACCAAGGAAGGACTGACACACAGCAGGTTTAAAAGTAGATGACGACTCCTCCTGGTCAGGTTCACCAAGTGTTGCATGCTTCACCAAGAGACATTTCCTCCTTTCCTTCCAAGTTGCAGAAGCGCGCTCCACAGAGAGGGAACCATAGTCAAAAGATTTACTCCTTATTTCTTCTACATTTGCAGGGTGTTGAGGACATGTAGGTGCCTGTTCAGAAGTTGAGCGGCGCATCTCCCTATGTGAATGATGTTGTTGGTAAAGACTTGCTGGAACAGTTAGCATGTGAGACCCTTGGGAGCTCCAGGTGCCCATCGGCATCTCAGAGTCCGGCTTTCCCGTTTCCTCGAAAGATGCAGAACGACTAGATGCGTGAGAAATGTTACTCTCTTGGCTTGGGCTGTGTGGTAGAGAGACTGACTCAAAGCTAGATTCACCCGATGACTGAGCTGCCTCAGCCAAACGAAGACGCTTCTTCTTTGGTGGTAGCTTCTCTGCAGGAAGCTGAGCCAAACTTTGGCTGCGCTGAGGCCATTGGAATTCCTCTACCTTCTCTGGCTCTTTGGAGATCGCTGGAGGTGAGATCATTTCAGCATCTGGCTCTTCTGTGACTAGGATTTCTGGCACTTGAATGTTGGTTTGACGTATTAACCTAGATGTTGGTTTTGGCTCCGGTGCTGGCTCATGTTCTAGTTCTGCTTCCTGGTTTGCCATAGAGATGCTTTCCTGCTTTTCAAAAGATCTAGTATGTTGAATAACAGAAATCTCTTTCCAGGAACCCCTTCTTTCGAGCTCACTTTGTGTGCCCTGATTATCAATACTGCCTAACACTGATGGGAGGTGGCTGCTGAAAGACACAGCTGCTGGACCTGGACTGGGAGGATCTTCCTCAAGACTCTCTTCTTTCTTTTTCCTCTTGCGCACAGCCATGGCCATTGCTTTAAACTTGTAGCTCATAATTTGCGGATGATCTTCAAAAGAACCACTTTCTTCATTCCTAGCACCAAGTTGAGACTTGTTCATACACACAAGTCTGTGTGCTACATAAGCATCTGCCTTTTTTAAACGAGTCCCACACATTTCACACTCGTATAGGTGCAGTTCTTTTTCTTGCTTCCTTCCTGACTCTAATTCTTTTAATCTGGAAGAAGGGCCTGCATCCTCTATAATGAGGTCTGTTCCAACTGGCACCTCAATAGCAGGTTGACGTCGTAACATTCGTTGGTGTGAGCTAACCCTCACCGCCTTCTGCTCATCAAAAGAATGACTGAGACGAAAACGGCGTGAAACTGGATCAGAAGCATCTCCAGAGGATGGCACTGACTGACTCCTGTAAAGAACAGCACTGGAGCTCTGACTAGCTAGTGTCTCTGTTTCAGCTAAGTATGAACCTGACAATTCACCTGAAAAACTACCAGGAGTAAGTTGAACAGCAGAACCACGAGAACCTGTGATGTCCCCCTTGGGTTCAAAAACAAAGGGTTCTTTTGGTGAAGATAACTTAACAGACTCATTGCTACTTCTCCTGGAGAGTGAGGAACGTCTTGGTTTGACACTGTCGATTTCGCTAGTATCTACTACGGCTTCATTTATAGTAATTAGCTTGGTTATATGCTCGATGACTTGCGTCTTGGGAACACTGAAAGGGATTGATTTTTCATGTTGACCTAAAGAAGATAACTGCAGCTGCTGCTGAGGAAGCCTTTGCTGTTGTCCTAGTCGTCCATACTTCCCTAAAATGATCTCAGCATACGTTTTAGCACTGGCATTTGGTGGGCTCACTTGCGAGAGTTCTGCACTTCCAGACCGAGAAAAATAGCCAGATTCTGTGCTGCCTTTACTGCCTGGACCTAGTGAAGAACGGGTTTCATCTGAAGACGTCCTTGGAGATCGCTTTCTCTCACTTAGCCTCATTGCTAACCTCTGCTTAACTGCCTGTGAATCCTCAGCTTGGGGACTTTCCTCTATGAATGACAATTCTACCTTGCAACCTTTCTTCAGAGTTGGCCTGCTCTGTGAGGTAGATGGTTGGTGTTGCCCAGTCTCATCTTCTGAACCTGTACTTTCTCCTTCCGTACCTTCTTGCTCATCTCCCAAGGCTCCACCCTCAGGCCCACTAAAACTGGGCTCCTCACGACTCGAGGCCATTCCTGCTTTAATTCGATGTGCATGAGATTTTCGGTGCTTGTACAGATTGCTTTTGGTCTTGAAGGAGAAACCGCATGGGACACATGGGTAGGGTCTCTCTCCCGTGTGGGATCGGATGTGTTTTTGGAGGACGCTGGGCTTTGCACAAGGACGGCCGCAGTATGTGCACACATATTTTCCTGGCTTTTGCGGTTTGCGTTCTCGCTTACTTGGGGTGCTTTCCTGTACTTCCAGACTGGGCAGAGATTGAGTTTGAGAAACATTATGAATTTGAGAAGATGGATCTCCTGGGACAGAACAGCTGCCTCTTGAAGGACCAGGAACATCTGAAAGCTGCCAAGATGGTCCACTCGCCTGTGACTGTTGCTGCTGCTTCTGCTTTTGGAGCATTTCAGAGCGTTTTGGCTGCTTGTGTTGATGGCGGCCATGTGATTCATGTATAGTTCGCGAGGTAGCTTGTTGCTGTAATGGAGGCCGCTGTGCCCCCAACGAAGCCTGCTGCGGACCACTGGACCGCTCCTCATCAGGCGACCTGTACTCCTCCGCCTCCATAGAATGCGGGGAGGAGTCTTCACGGATGCAGGAATGGTTCTGTGAGCACCAAACTGTTGAACGTCATTGCATCAAATACTCCTTTGATAGGAAAGAGGCTTTATTCTCACTTTAGATGGTAGGCTAGTCGTATAATGCCACAAATAATGTAACAGATAGCAGATGTCTTCACTGAAAAAGACATAATTAAACAGTGTCAGTGTGATTCCACCATATATGCGAGTGCTGGTTGTGTGTTAAATGCCTCCTCTCCTTTTCAAAAACAGCCTTGGCAAAATTCATCATCGTTTCACTTTTGGGCTGATGCCTTGCAAAAAAGATTGAAAAAAAAGTCTTCGAGATGCTGTTGAGAAACTTTCTCTGTGAAAAGTCCTATTTGTCTGTTGTCCTCAGCTGGTCACATTTTAGAATTTCACTGGTCCTGCAAAGAAACAAAAAACTGTAAAAATAATGTTTATGATCAGTAATGGCCAAAACCACACAAAAAATGCATTACGAAATGCACTAAAGTCTACATGACAAATGCAGCCTTTTATAAAATCCAAACATTATGAAATATTAAAACGAGTAACCTTGAATTATTGTTAATACAAATTTTGAAGAAAACAAAGAACATCTTGAGATATAATAAAAACATTATACTTCCAGTTGTTGTGTGTGTGGCAGGGATGCGTCTTATTGAGAAGAATTAAACAAGACATCACATTATATTAAGTCACAGTACCTAACTTTACCCTACTTTTAGGGTGCTTGACTGTTGACAGTATGCAGTGTTTGTTTATTATAGTATTAAAACAGTACACAGTTAACCAAGAGTCACAAAATATGCAAAATATGCTTTGAGGATTGAATAACCTACCAATTTGGTGAGTCATCAACAATTTAGTTAATGAACTGTCTGTAAGATTCATCTGATGACTCACAATTCAGATTTAGGCCAGATTTTACAATTGAAGATCTTCACTTATTCTACGATTATGCTTGCTATGTTTATGAGCACAAAGGCATTTTTTTGATTTAAGTTTTTTGTTTATTATAACAGCAATTTTGTTATAATTTAATTGCAATCACATTATAAGGGTGTAAACAGAACATGGTATTGAATAAGCGTTTCAGCAAAAGAAGATTTTAAACACAAAATGCAACCTAACAAAAAAAATGCTTTAATGCTCCGAAATGAGCTCCGGAATAAATATTTGGCCTGGACGTACTGTACATCCTGAGAATGGAAAAATGATCCAAGCTGGTGTGGATCCACTGGGTTCACAGTAATCATCTAACTATAAACAAAAAGAAATTGCCTCATATCGCTGACTACGGTATTTCTTTTTTAAACTCACAAGCTGTTTTATGCACAGACATTATGCCAGTCAGACATTATGCCAGTAGACAGTCTGGACACCTAACCTAAACTTTGTAAAAAGATGCTTTCAGCATAAAAACAAACACAACAAAGAAATACAGCTCAGAAGCTGATTTCATCTAGTTTATCTGTACGTAACTTTAATTCAGGACATTATGTCAAAACATTAAAGTGGTGAAAGAAAGACTGCTCTCAAGTTCTTCTTACGTACACAAAACTGCGGGAAACTTAAGCAGCCCTCAGGTTAACTTGAGCAAAACACATGCTGCGACAGACTGCAAGCGGAAATATTCCGCATTTCATTGCGTAGCAAAGTTCATGTTGACTCTTGACGAGCAAATTCGCGTCACGTGAGACCAAAAGCAGATCAAAACAATCAAAAAAGAAGGAATCGCTCATTCATCCCGTTTTGTATAACACAATTTTAAAAGATTACAAAAACAAATAAAAAAAGAAGCAGCTTGGTTTGCGGTGGCAATAGAAACAGGAGCGGATGGTTAAGTTTAAACAGAGAAACGTGTAATTTTATGTGATTGTGCGTGTATGTACTTGATCGACGGTAGTGACTCTCCGCCCACTCTTGCAGCACTGTCCGAACGAAATTTCAAATGTGACTGCCCCATAATGCGAAACGAAAGTGCCCGTTGTTGCCTAGATGACACTTCAATCCTTAACTGTCACCAACATCAAAATCCAGCTCTTCGTTGCATTTAAGTATTCATTAAGTAATTATGTACACTTACTGATTTAGCGAAGCATCTTTTATTTAATTTAATTAATGCAGTGTAGCGTCACTAAACTCCGCCCTCTCTCAGTGAGTTATGGGTAATATCAGCCGTTTAGTGTCCATGGATCTACACCGCCCATGAATTTTCACCGGAACAGCAGACCATCCGGGTGTACATTGAGAATATTCATTTCAGCATACTATGATTTGGGACATACTAATTCTATTTCCAATACTACTTAGGATGGATAGTATGCGAATTAGTGAACACTCAATCTGCATATCCGCGAAAGGGTGTTCATTCAACAACCCCCTACTTCAAGTGTCCTGAGATGACTGTCAAATTCTCAAACTGCTGTTCAGTGAATAATTCAGTGTTTTCCAGGAGCCCGGTTATTTTCTGTCGTGTTTGACTGGTAGACAGATTGTACGGTAAGACCTCACTGAGGTTTTGACTAAAAGCCAAAGTCAGGCTGTGGGATGTCAAGACTGGAACACTGACTGGACGTTTAAGGTCACAATTCCGACATTTAATTTTGCTTTGTAAATACTTCGCCATGTGTCATAATTCTGCATTTAATTTGATTCTTTGTCTTGTGTAAATTTAGCATATCATATTTTCACCCACCACCACACCGTTTTGGTGGTGCGACAATAAAGGTGAGATACATTTTTACTGTAAGCGTCTGACAGAGAACCGGATCACCTCAGATGTACACAATCACTTAGCGATACAAGACTGCCTTAAAAATCCCTGAAATAAATTTCTGAATTTCACAAAATATTGGCCACAAAATACACATTGCGCGTCAGCGTTAGATTTCGTTACTTGGTGTTCACCGAGGAATCAGTGAGGAGACAGAAAACTTGAAATAACTTGACAGATTCTTGACTGAGTTTGTTTCCCAAACATCTGCTGCAGGCTGAGTGATGCGCAACAATTTAATGAGCTTTCTCAGAGCAGAAGTAAGCATTGCTTTCAGACTGCTTTATTTTTTTATCAAACAGCAAGCAATTATCTAAGCTATAAAACACTTACAGCTCCATCGTTATTTATGACTTTGGTATATATTTGCTTTCGTCAAATGACAGACGCAAACATTTATAATAAAAACATTTGATCTGCAGGTCATTACTATGTAGGGGGCATGCAGGAGCATAATACAACTAAACTGCACGATTGTTGGCATTTACATTTGTTTTATTATTACAGATATAAACTAGCCAAAACACAAAGCCATTAATACAGAGATAGCGAGAGAGAAATCAAGACAGGAGACAATGTTGTGGTCTCCCTGTAATGGATGTCTGTTCATACGTCCAAGATCAGTAAGATGCAGCTTAATGATCCCTAACAAGCTATTGATGTGCCTCTTAAACAGGCCGATTAAGAGAGTTTCGGGAGCGCAGTGTGAATTATTCATGGCGGTCTATGTGCAATCCGTTGGACCGGGGGACTACCAATACGACATTTATAACCAGAGTACAGGAAGTCTTCACACATGTTCAAACACACAGTACACACTAGCGTTCAAGTTTGACAGAACTTATATATTCCTCATTAAAATAATCTACTGTGTAGAATAATAACGGACTAGCAAAACGATGGGGATGATGAGAATGTTGTGTCAACATCATTCAAATCAAAAATCAAAAGATACATTTACATTTGAAGAGTTCTTTTCTAAAACGCGTTAAACGCCAAATAAAAAAAAAATGAGTTTGTCATGCCATTTTGCTGTGTACTAAACCAATTCACTGATCCATCAATGTTTCATGCCAAATCGCTATATTTCCTTGTTTAAAATGTTCTGCAAGATGCAGTTTCTTTCCAAAACGCTATAAGTGCCGAACCAGTTTTTAGCCTAAATGCGATATGTCCTCTCGACCAATCAGAATTTGCTCATTTGTGGTATTTGTATGCGTGTTATTTTTAAATAATTTGTTGTATGTGGTGGAAAATATTGAAACATGAAACTGATAATATTTATTTTATTTGAGTATTTATTTTGTAACTATTTTTTTATTTGGCTGTTATTTATTTCCTGCATTTGCATTTATTTGATTTATGTTAATTTATAGTATGAGTCCCTGATGTCATATGTTTCATGTTCTCTTGTTTGTTTGTTTTTAAAGAATAAATATAAACTTTGAATTTATAATCGACAATATTGTCGTTTCATTTAACAATCATTGTTTAACATGTTCAGACTGAGCCAAAATACCGTTTTAACAGGATAAATTGAAAATGTACGGGTCTAGGTAAAATTTTTTAATTTTCATGAAAACTATTAAAATGGATTTATAGCGTTTTGGAAAAGAGCTCTTCATTTATTCATTCGGCAGACGCTTCTATCCTATGCAAGTAGGAGAGCATATAAACAATTTGTCAACACGCTTAATCGTAGCGTTAGTTTACGAGGATTACAAATGGAGTAAGCAAAGGAGACAATGAACAACAAGATTTTTCTTTTCTTTTAGACGCAAGACATAACGCACCCCAATATAATTGGTTAGTCAAATAACTGCGGAACAAGTCTAATATTTTGAAAGTTGTGAATGATGCTGCAGTTCGTGTTGAGGTTGGCAGTTCATTCCACCACATTGGAACCAAATGAGTAAAGGCTTTTGCAAGCGATTTGGTGCCTCGCTGTGATGGAATAACCAGGCGTCGCTCATTTTCACACTGATGATGGGGATGTAGACCTGGAGCAGTGAGTTAAAGGAACACTCTTTTTTTGGAAATAGCCTCATTCTTCAACTCCCCCAGAGTTAATATGTTGAGTTTTACCATTTTGGAATGTATTCAGCCGATCTCCAGGTCTGGTGATAGCACTTTTAGTATAGCTTAGCATATATAATTGAATCCAATTAGACCACTAGCATCGTGTTCAAAAATTATATTTTTCCTACTGTAAACTTGACTCTTCTGTACTCATATCGTGTGCTAAAACAGGCGGAAAATGAAAAGTTGCTTTTTTCTATATGATAAGATTAGGAACTACTCTCCCATTCCGGCGTAATAATCTAGCAAGTTTGCTGCCGTAATATGGCAGCAGCAGGCGCAGTGATATCACGCAGCGCATGTGGAACATGTCGTTATAGTTCTGAAGGCTAGTGATTCAAACTTGATGCGGGCGACAACTGGCACCCAGTGAAGTGAAATCAGAAGGGGTGTTACATGGGTTCTTTTAGGCTAATTGAAAACTAGACGTGCAGCTGCATTTTGGATCATTTGCAAGGGCTTGACTGCATTAGTTGGAAGGCCGGCCAGTAGAGAACAGCAGTAAACCAGTCTACATATGACCAGAGCTCGGGCTAGCAGCTGAGAGGCATGCTCCGACATGAACGGCCTGATTTTCCTGATGTACTTATGCTTAAAAAGCAAGGTTATATTGTAGTGTCTTCAAAGCAACCACTCGCCTTGAATTTGCAAAATGGCATTATATCAGCCAGTTTCTTCAGGTCTCACCATGACATGCTTTTTAAATCGAAATAGGTCTCATCTATGCTGGGCTCTTGTTCTTATTAAATCCAAATCATCCATTTCAAAACTTTGGAATGAAATAAAATGTTATTTTTCTAACAAAAAGATTCAAAAATACATTTCAGTAAAGTGTTTCTATACTTTTGAATACTCCAATACTCTCAATTATCTCTCATCAAATTATTATATTTTATTTTTGTTATCTGATTTTCTTACTCCTATTGACACTCTTAAAGTGGCAGTCCATAAGTTATTTTGAGTAAAAATGAGCTAAAACCAATTATTGAGCAAGTACATGAAAGAACGATGTTTAAAACTGTGTCACTACCCTTGCTGGATTCACCACGCAAAGCTTGTAATAATGGTTTGTAATTTGCACTGTCGGGTCGTCTTTCCCGGAGATCCTTATTTGGTGTCATCCTTCTATACGTCATTTCATCACATTCGAACACAGAACAAAGACGATCCGGCTTCTGGCCAGCGCATGGATGTTGCGAGTGACAGGCGATTTGCAACGTGTTCTCACAACTGTTGGTTATTATTTTATATTATTTTCTTTTAGTACTATTTATGGCGCCGTTTAGTACTTTTACTTTTAAACGGCATGGAGCGTTGACATGTGGGGATTTACCAGTTGTGAAAAACAAGAAAGTACGGACTGTTAACAGTTTACAAAGAAAAAGTGAATGTGATTGGACTCGTGAGAAAACAAGAATTAATAATGGCAAGGCATTTTAGAGGTGGTGTGAACTCTGTGATCTGAAAGGATTGTAAACCGATGCAGGCTTGACTTTATTTCTTCTGAACAGGTAAGACATTTCAATATTTCAATAGAAACCGTAGCTCCTTTGCTGTGTTAATACATACGGGTACAGTTACATAGATTGTTCTTTCTCTCGTTCATTATGATAAATGTATTATAAGCCCTAATCGCATGGGATTAGTAGTATCTGTGGACCGCATGTGATTTAGAAATGACCTCCCCACATCTGTATTTCATGTGGCGCGAATTAGCACAGATAAGTGAAGCCTGTGACTTTACTCAAACGTACGTATTTATATTATGGCAAGGCTTTGTGTATAGTATCTATATATTTTTATGATGTAGAATGATTTATGACCATACTTGTCAGCATTTAAGACCCGCGTTCGGGGATCTCCTGTCCGGTTCGCATTACGGGAGTTTCCATGAGAGATTCAAAACCGGGAACTCCCGACCAAAACGCCAGATATGGAAATAACCCAGCACCCGAAATAATATCAAAATGCTTCAACACAGCCTCCATTTGCGCTATTTGGGTCTTTTTATGTTCTTATTTGTTTCGTGCCATGTTATCTGTGATTATTATGCGCTACTGAAGTACATTGAAGATTCTCACTGGTGCACTGTCACAGGCCACGACTCAAAATATCAAGACTCATCCGCCCAGTTGAGCAGTGTCGAATCACAACTCACGTAAAGAAATACTTCCGCAAATCACCTGCAGTAGCAATGACAAACTGAGATGGCGACAAAGAGGCCAATCCTACGTAGTGCCGGTTTAAGAGAAATAACTATAGAAATAGAGCAGAACTATTCAAATGATCAGTGACAGGTCGCTACAACAACCAATCAGAAAGCAGACATTCCAATTATTCTTCACCACACAATACTACTAACATTCTCACACCAACAATATATCGTTTATACATGATTCTGTGGAAAAAAGACTGATCGTCATTTAAGCAATCACATTTAATTATTTCTAAACTCATTACACACAAGATAAAACGGCAAAAGCAAGCATCTTATTTCACAGCTAATCCACAAAACAAAGAATCACACATTGTTACAGTGAAGTGTAATTTTTGGTCGTGCGTAGCCTGACTTGCACTAATCCAAAAATGTAACAACGCTGACCGCAATCGCTGTGATTGGTCTGTTTGAACCCCCCCTCAGGTAAAACTCTGCGATAGCGCCATGTTTACTCAAAAGCATTTCCGAATGATTTATCAAAGTAAATTATTTGTTCTTCTGTATTCAACATCTCAAGTTGCAACAAAAGTCACTGTTTACTTGCCGCTATCGCTGCTAATGCTTCTTAGCAGCTTCTTTTTCATCTCTTGTCTTTGTTTCACAAGTAACACAGGCCTGGACGCTGACGTCTAGTGCTCATTGCCTGTCGACACTGATAACGACGCAGAAGTATAAAGCACGCTGGCTATGGCGTAGGTCCTATGCACGATCCTAACTTGCCCTTAACTTGCCCCTAACTTGCCCCAACTTGCTACACTTACAGTTTACGTGCATTTTAAATGATGAAAACAATCCTATAGTGTATATATAGTAGTTTTGATACCATTTGTGCCATATAACGTCTATCAAAACCATATCTGATTTTTTTATTTCGTATCCAAAGAACTCTGTAGTTCTGTAGCAAACTGTGTTACACCGACTACAAATCGGAATGAAGAAAAGCTTGCTCCTACTATTGCTCACACTTGCTGTGGGACGGCTTTGTTCAAATCCCTAACCCTGTTTAGTCATTTAGGTTTGATTTCAAGATTTACTGGCACGGTAATCTGATCTGGATCATGAATCACTACAGTAACTCTGTGACCTACGGTTGGATGTTAAACACTTTACAAAACGTAAATTTGCTTGACTGCTTGTAATGACACCTTCAAAAACCGTCAACCATTTCACATTTTTCACTGAAGCTTCCAGACAAGGCAAAAAAACATGACACGAAAAGCTTGACACTTTTTTTTCTCTGCTTCCCACTGTCCTGGCTGAAAACCCGGCTGATCTGATGACATAATGTGTCGTGTTAATCATACGTTAATTGCAAGATGCACGCGGCTGGCTCTTTCTAGAAGTTCCAGCTGAGCCAACCTTATTGGTGTAGATCTACAGAAGTAAATAGAAGGTCGTGAGAGCATATTCAAGAGGCCACATGACTGCTTTTTGAGAACGTTGCCACTAAGAAGACCACCTCGAATCAAGGGTCTTATTTTGTCTAATGCTTGCTTGTGTAATAATGAACAATACTTGCAAATGGCTGACCACAGGGCTCTTACATAATCATAATTATCCAAATTTACTGCATATAAAAAACATTTAATTGTCTTTATCACGTAAACTGATGGATCCATTAGAATTGTGCAAATGTTTTATTTTTAGTTGAGCAGAATGATGGATAAACGCTCTGTAAGAACTAGTGCCTCTCGTTCCAGCTCTTACACTTGGCAACCTGGCTCCGGTTCCCATGGAGACAGGCCCACAGCTAGCCGCGGCAGATGGAGGGTGAGCTGGAGGTCTAAATCTGTCCCCCAGCATCCTCTCTGAGTGTAGTGGCACGCCGGCAAGAGGAAGTAGATAAACAGGCTGACCTCCGTCTGCCAATGGTAGCATCTCGTGACCCCTCATGTCCACTTGCTGGGACCTCAACGTGTTCAAACTGAGGAGGCGGTGCCGTCGGCCCACGCCGCCAGCAGGCCCCTCCTGAATGTCACGCGGCAGGAGTGAGATGCACACCTCACCATCCCACCTGTGCTAGCAAAAACATCAACACTCACCGAAGATCATGGGGGGAAAGATGTCACGACCCCTCTGAACCGTGCTGGTTACCATCCCTGTGCAACATCCTCTTGTTTTGATGGAATAATCACTCGTTCAACATGCATGCAGGCTACAAAATTAACACACGGCGAGCATAAAAAGTATTTTCACTTCGACTTGAATACACAGTCAAGCCGTAACATTACAAAAAAAATTCAAAAAAATGACAACAAAAAATTCTAATTATATATAAAAAGCAACATGCATTTACATCACATGATATAAAACTTTCTTCTGTAAAACACAAAAGAAAATATTTTAAAGAATGTTGGTAGCCAAACAACGACAGTACCTATCGACTTATTACCACTGTTGGGCAAGTTACTCTGAAAAAGTAATTAATTACAAGTTACTAATTACATATTCAATAGTGTAATTAGATTACTGTACAAATTACTGTCTCCAAAAAGTATTTAATTACGTATTACTAGAACATCCTTGATTATTTAAGTGAATCAAAGATAGACATGAAACGGCTCTTTTAATTCTTTCAAATAAATAATATAAAACTACATAAAGTAGTGATATTAATTGACCAAAATATTACAAATGTGAGAGCTATACATTAAAGCACGGATTTTGAAGTTAGACTTTGAATTTTGATGTCAATTTCACTATTGCACACAAATTTATTACACAGAGTTTTAGTTTAATTAACTACATCAGAAGTAACTGCAATTAAATAACAGAAAAAATTGAGTAATCCCTTACTTAACTTTTCATGGAAAAGTAATTAAATTACAGTAACTAATTACTTTGTAACAAGTTACACCAGACACTGCTTATGACGTATATATAATGTATAGACACATAACCAATGCAAGTCAATGGGTACCGTCGTTGTTCAGTGACCAACATTCTTCTATTGTGTTCTGCAGAAGAAAGAGTGTCAAAAAGGTTAAAAATATCCAGAGGGCGTAAATGATGACAGGATTTTCATTTTCGGGTGAACTTTCTCTTTAAAGTAAAATATCTTTGCTATATTGCCAAATAATAAATGGGACTGGGGCTACCAAACCCAAATCTACTTATATGCCATATACTGTGCTAAGCCTTCTCAAGTGTTTGCCTGAAGAAAAACTAAACATAATATAACTGGTTCGAAAAAGTCCTTCTGATTTCAAAAGATAGACAATAATGTGAATAAGAATCTCTGGGATCTAAAGCATGCGAAACAGGCCACATAAACACGGTGTTACACTTATCTGGGGCTAATCTCAACACGCATTTGGTTTTAATGCGGTGAATAAGAAACAGCACCACAAACTTGATAACTTCACAAATGTTGGGGCTACGGTCACGAAGGCACGACGGTTTAAGTCTTATATCTGCAAGTTTGCTAAAATTAAAGTTCACCAAGGAAAGATGAGGTCAGCAGGTTTTTAGTGTTAGCAGCTGAAGGTCCTGAGCAGGTATGCATGTCACAAAAACTAACAAAATTCATGGGCGTTTTATTTATTTAGCATTTTCACAGAAAGGAATACTTGAATGGAGGCTATAGTAACAGTATGTGGGAAGGTCTAATCATTACCGAAAACATGAAGCACTGAATAAGACTCATTTTAGGTTTACCTGACCAGAAGCCTTCGCACAAAACACCTTCTGTTAAGAACAAGTAGACGGAGCACTTTGGAATGGAGCAAAACGCCGGATTTTTAAGCGTTTACCTATATTTAACTTAATGCTCCCTTGAAAACCCAAGCGCTCATGGGACAAGACAAGCAAAAAACCAAGCAAACTGCAAAAACATTCAACGAAAATCAGCCATTTCGCCATGCAAAATGTTGAATAGCTTAAACACATCCGACTGTCTTTGAGACTAAATATCCCAAATCAACTAACTACGTATCGGACAAATAGTTATTTCCTTAAAGCCAGCGGCTAAAGTTCACCACTCAGGACTTCCGTCGTAACCTTACACAAAGAAAGACGGGAGTTTCATTCATGACATTCACAGAAGAACAAGTAGAACGGCTCCCTCTTCCAAACCAGCTACAGCACCGCGCTCATGGGGCCGTCAATCACGTCACCCGACGTCTCTCAGAGCACAGGGCTGATAGGAAAAATCCGCCCACATCAGGAAGTGACTCTAGTATTGCCTCTAACGGCGAGCGACGGTGAATCAGATGCCCCGCAGAACTCTAATGAGCGTATGGGCCAACCCACACAGCCGTCTCAGAGCGCTCTGATAAGATTAGTCATACTCCAGCAGCATTTCTGAGCATCCTTAGTTTCTTGTTACTGTCACCTTTGAGGTCTCTCCTGCCTTTAACCTTCTGAAAATGAAGTAGCGTTAATGAGGAAGCATTTTCAATGCGTTTTTCAAGTGCACTTTCCCTGCATTTCACATCTTCATTACGTTGTAAAGATTTTAAGATGCGTTTAACAGTATAAGACTTGGCAAAGAGTTCTGGCGCATCAGATTGGACAATACAGGTGTTCCAGATCATCAGATGCGCACGATGGCCGAAGTTAAAGCAACACTTTGTAGTTTTTCGACCCTAAAATAATGTTTCTGAAATGTTTGCAGTGGTAGAACAAAACTTAACTTGATGAATTCTACTCCCAGTGCTACCCGAGCAGCCTCATAGTGGCTATAAGCACACTCTATAAGTTCGGTGTTTGGGTTGGTACACACACAACCCCGCCACTCCCCTGCCTGCGGAAGAGTGCGACATGGTTTCCAGACAATGTTTCTGCATTTGTCATCCAAGTAAACAAATTCTTGTGTATTGCGCTGCCCACGGGAAAGCTTAAACAGCAACATTACAAGGAAAATGGTTACAGACAATTGCGCTTTTCAACCACATAGGGGACCCGTGAGCAGAAGTTATATAGTGTTGCTTTAACTTCCGCTCTGTGATTGGTTATAATATAACAATTCATTTTACATTTAATTTATATTAATATCAATTTGTACTAATATTTTAATGAATATTAATTGCATTTAATGAAATTAATACTACTTTACAGTTATTGTTTCTTTGCGGAGGCCTACAGGAAGTTCGCTTTGGGGCACATAACGTCTATACTGAAGCAACTTTTTGTGACTTTGTACTCTATGCACTCGAGTGCGTGCGTGTGTTTTGCATAAATAAATAAAAAAAAAATATATATATATATATAATAAATATAAATGTATATATATACATATATATATATATACATTTATATATATAAGAACCTCTGTTATTAGAATTCCTAGAAAAAAAAGCATTAATATTAAATATATAAATAATATTAAATATTATATATATATGTAAATAATAATATTAAAAATTATATATATAAATAATAATATTAAATATTATATATATTAATAATATTAAATACTATATATATATAAATAAAAATATTAAATATATATATATATATACACACACATATATATACACACACACACACCTACACATTCACACACACACGTTTTATGGGGACATTTGATCTATTGATTTTATATAAGGCTTTATGATGTATTCTATCCCCTAACCCTACCCCAACACCTACCCCTAATAATCACACAAACCTTTATGGATTTGTTAATTTTCAATAAATATAATTCTGTATGATTTATAACCGTTTTCGCTCACGGGGACCTACAACAATTCCCAACAAGGTCAAAATCTCCTGGTATTACCATCTTTGTGGGGACCCCACACAGTGATGCTCACCAGTACACAGACACACAAATATATATCTAACAGGAAGGGATGTCCTTCGCACAAAAACACCCACAATCACTCTTGTGTAACATGACTCTGAAGTCACTCACTCATACTATACTGTTAAAATGATTTAAATACTCACTCTTCAAGCTGATCTCCTCATTTCAATGCCTAGTAATTCCAGTTAGCTCTCGTCCTCCAAACAGAACAGAACAGAACGTACAGTCAAAGGGGGAGGCAGCAGCACGGCCGTTACCTGAGGAGGTCTGTCACCTCACACAGCTAAAGCATGAATGAAAGCCACCGAACGACACGACGGATACCAGTGTTAGTGTTTGAGTGGGTGTACTTCTTTGAAGTGTGTGAGAGTGGAGAGAGAACGGAGGGGGACTGAGAAGGAGTAAAAAATTGAGGGGGCGTGAGAGCGACGTGGAGACACACGGCAAGAATGAGGTGGAGTAAAAGGGAGTTTGAATGAAAAAAGGTCACAGAGATTGAGTAACAGAGATCTGCTTCATGCAAGACAAGACAACAGGAAGGGGATTTATGGCTGCGATCACCAACTGCTGCACCAAAAGCAACGTACTACAGCAACAGAGACTGCAACCAACCTATGTGTTGGATGAGGAATTGCTATACATATGTTTTTTTTATTACATTTGCTACCTATCTTGAATATGAGGTTACATCGCTTTTTCAGAATCCGCCAAATGAAACAAACACTCATCTTGGCACTAAAACAAGAACAAATATGTGATTTAATTCAATGTATAAAATAATTTATAAATGTGTACACCATTTTCTGCTTTTCCAAATAAAAGCACAGCTCCATGTTTGGTTGATGACATCATGGTGTTCTGGGTGTGGCTCTACTATCTAAGCAAGTGAATAAATATATACGTGTCTAGATGTATGCAAATATCTTCCCCACTAAGAAAAAATAAGGACACTGATAAAAAACACTTGGTTCGTTGTTGATGGAAAGAGGCAAAAAGGAAAGTGGGAAACTTTGGAAAGGGGCGTTGACCATCTGATTTGATGCAATCTATATATCCCTGCTATCAAATTTCCAGTTTCATTTATTTCTAAGGCAGATTCAAAAAGCTCTCCCCTGTGCTTCAGTCTTACTCTCGGGAATGCCAACAACATGATGTCAGGAGACCTCAGAGACCTGGATGGAACATGGGGTTTTATTAAATCGGATAGATAAAACGGGGCTAGGCCGTTTAAGGATTTATAAGCAAGCACTTAAACCTTAAAACGGACCGGAAGCCAATGTAGGGAAGCCAAAGGGGGGAAACATGTAACCGCTTACGCGTACGAGTTAAAAGTCGAGCTGCAGCATTCTACAGTAACTGCAAACGTGTGAGAGAGGCGTGGTTGACACCAAAATATAGGGCATTACATGAAATTAAAACGTGTTGCCTTTAAAAATCATGACAAAAAGTCTTAACTTTAGATAAAAGCCTTAAAGTTGTAGTTTGTAAAAATATGCCGCTAGATGCCGCACGATCAAAACAACAACAATGCTGTATGACGCTGTGAAGGAGCGTTCTTCAAAATAGCGAATTATTTGTTCAACAGCACAAATATGTTATACAGTATTATTATAGAGTAAATGAGAATGTTTTATATACAGCAATACATTTTGCAGTACATCCCAGTATATTTATGTCTCGTATGCGCACACCTGTTCTTATCTTATCTGTTTTTTATTTTCTCCTTGCTTCCGTTTTAGTCCTACACATTTCTTAGCTCTATGACAAAATGCTCTCTCATTTGAAACCTGCTTTGGATATAAGCATCTGCTAACTAAATATACTTTAAATTAAATCTATATTCAACAAACCGAAACTAATGTACTCCTAGTAGTCTATACAACTTCAAGCACGCACAGTATATGCTGGAATGTATCACAAGTGCGTGTCTGTGTGAGTGGAGGTCAGAATTATGGGACATTTCTCCAGGGCTTCGTCTCACAAACGTTCCTGCTATGCAAACAGTAACTGTGACGCTGATGAATAAAAACAATCCAAGTGGGGCTTTCCCAGCAAACAGAAGACATTGGCACAGACAATTCTGAGGAACTTGTGCTTCTTTTCTTTTTATTTCCTCATGACGTCACCAGCTTGAAAAAACAAGTTTCGTCAGTAAAATTTTTGGAAAAAGTGAAACATTTACCAACAAAGAGTTTCTAATCACTCTTTCAGCTCCAGTAGAAAGTTATTTACATAAAAAGAGATAACTAAAGCTTAAAAAATTCTGAACCAGACTAAGTTGGTTTGTTGGTCTGAGAGGCCGCTTTTAAAGGTCCAGTGTCCTCCCCTCCCGTTCGAAGCACCACCGAGGCTGGCGTAGGACTAAGCTGTCGTCACGTTTTCGATTCGAAAATGTATTTACGTAAAACGCTCTGTTTTCCGCTCTGAATTAACGCTCTGATTAATCCTTTTAGAGCTACTGTAGAAACAACACAGCAAATTTCATGTAAGGGCTAGAAATAGCTCATTCAAAAGGTAATAAAAGCGTAAGGCTTCATTACACGTTAAGGCCAGCAAACAGTTGAAAGAAAAGCTTAAACCCACAGGGAATCTATACACTCTTCATTCCCCTTCTTCCATTCTTACACACTTCCAATGCTTTACAACTATTGAACTTGTAAGTCGTCTCTGGATCTTCTTGACTCTCTTCTCTCAGATATACACATTTGGCATATGCTTAAGCCAAAAGTTAAACTTCAATGTATACATTACCCACACCGTGCACTTCCTTGAGATTCAAACCCATGACCTTCTTAATTCTCCTTCGCATCTCTATTTTATCAATCATCCCAAATGATTTTGTGACCTTTAGCATTATGTGTGCCGGCCATGAGGATGAGAGCATATTGTGTCTGGCTGAATGTGATCTTTGTGGGGATGGTCTTCATGCATTGCCCATACTGTAGCGATCTGTGAGGGGAACTCACATTTCCGTCATCTCTTTGTCTTCTGTTTTTCCAACAAGACAACAGACGCTCTGTGATTCTGATCAACGGGCAGAATGCAGAACAAAAACAGCCATGACGGATTGCCCTGTTAGAAAGAAATCTCAATTGCATCAGCATTTGATGAGAGCAACATCCTTTTATCCGGTCATATTTTGACCTGACAAATTCACATAACATGCTTAAAAAAGGTATGATTGATTCAGGCTAGACCAATCAAAACTATTTCAAAAATCACGAAAGCTAAATATATTATGATTTTATGTCAATTAATAAGGTCGGTATTCTTTATAAAAGGGATAATCAATTGAAAATTCTGTTATCATTTACTCACCCTTGTCATTTCAAACCTGTTTGACTTTTTCTGCAGAACGTAAAAAGGAGATATTTTGAAGAATGTTGGTAACCGCTGTGGAACCCATTGACTTGCATTGGTTTTGTGTCCCAAAACAATACACGTCAATGGGTACCGCCATTGTTGGGGTACGGCCATTCTACAAAATATCTTCTTTTGTGTTGTTCTTTTGTGCAAAGAAAGAGAGTGAGTGAGTGAATGATGAGTACATTTTCATTTTTGGGTGAACTTTCACTTAAAAGTATTGCACTTTGTTGTATATTATTCTCAATCAGACACTTTCGCATCCAATACTTCATCTCTGGACATGCAGCTGCAGGCAATAAAACAGCAGCGTAAACAAGTGAGGTCACAGGACACGTCAGAAGCACATCACCTTGACCCTAACCCTGAGACACAACAGTGCCACATTTCAAGCAGATGAGAACAGCTTCGCTGTAACCCATTCAAACCTTTTAAATGACCCACTTCACTTAAAGTGGGTCCTTTACAGGCCCTGAATCCTCCTTACATCGGTGTCATTAGACAGTCACTCATTTGAAGAGTTTTTAAGGGCTGAAAATTCTTGAACTAAAAATGTCAGCGCCATGGCAAAAGTTTTGCTGTAGTGTGGGAGTGATGAGGGCTTGTTTGTAGAGCCAGAGCGATATACAGTAGAAGGCCTATTTCTCCTCTCCTGTCGCCTCCCAGTTTCTCACCGGAGGAGACATGAAGGTGGGGGACAGATAGTCAAAAACAGCCCGATCCCAAACGAAATAAAACACCCACACATGAAAAAACGAAAGACACTCCCTCACACCCATGATGGCAAATAAAAACAAAAATTGTACAGTAGTCTGCTTCACAACACGCCTCCACAGAGGCCCTTGTTGTGCCCTTACTTGTGGTCTCGGTCCCTTGTGTAACTGCACACTGTTATATCTTTTATACACTTACTTCTTTTGTCCTTCATTACAGCTTACCTATCAAGGTTACAGCCATGAATGTAAATAAGCTCTTACCAGATGGGCAAGAAATAGAGTCCAGCATTAAGTTTATGTATAAACTGTATTTAAACCAAATTAGCGGTTTCGGACTTTGCAGACACACAGTGTATTTTTGCATGGCCGCCCACAAAATGAGGACCTATAAAAAGGGCGAAGGTAAAAACGGATATGCTTGTGAAAATATTTGCATAGGGAAGTGTCAAACAACCAACAGGGTTTATGAGGATTCCATTTTTAGGGCATGTGCAGGTATTTTTCAAGATAATATAAATAATGAGCAAGACATCACGAAAAATACAAGTTGCCTTTGATTTGGTATGAATTGTTGTTACTATGCATTTTGTTTATCTAAACTAGTTTTAGTTTTTTTTAAATATTAAATCGTAATATATTTTTCCACATACAAATACAGAGTTAACCGAACTTTTATTTTGGCAGGTTGTAGGAAGACGTTTATTTTTTAGTTTGTCTGTTTCTTCACTCAAACAAGAACATGTTTTTTGAAATAAACTCTCAGAGCAACTCTGGAGATGAAATTCATGTGTTCATGTCCTAATAAAGCGCAGACGCGGCAAATTCATGAGCATCACGTGTGTAGCACGTTAAACTGCAGTTCCTTCATACAGATACGCAGAACAGACAGGTGCCATGTGTAAATAAAATAATTCGGCATCCACAAGTCCGCATCTAGTTTTATGGACTCAATGCAGCCGGAAAACAAGTTTTACTCTCAAAAAAAGATTAAAACTTTAAGAAGTCTTGAAAAGAATAAAATGGATGACAAACTTGTAAGACTAGTCTAAGCAGTTTATGCAACCAGCCCCAGGTGTTGCCCATTGGAATAGCAGAAGACAGATCTTATTTTTAACCCAGTGGAAGCAAGACCCTTTATTTCAACCTCACTTCCTGCCTCCGTGACCACTTCCTGTTCCTGTCTGTCATGTCTCAGCAAGTTAAAGATTTGCTTAAGAGTGTAGAAGAATGTGTGTTGTGGTTTCCCGATTGTCGCAGTCTCGTCACTGAAGAGTCAAACTTGTCAGCCTTGAAATGAGTGGGTGGCTTCTAAAAGTATGACTTCCGCTTTCTATTTTTATCGCTTGCATCCTCTTCCCATGACATGTCACGCTCATTGCTTTCTATCTCTATCTTACCCTCTCTCTCGTCACTCGTTTTTATTTCCTGCCACAATAAGTAACTACAGTAACTGCAACAGTAAGGTTGTTACAAAAATATGATATGTTTTTTGCATGTTCATTTGGTAAAGAACATTTGGTTAAGACTTCCCGGGAACCCACAAACTGCTAAAAGAGACACTTGCATGCAATGCAATTCAAATGCATGATTGAAAGTACTTTCAAGTCCTCTGTGCGGATGCCAAATGCAAAAATGTAATGTAAAGGATAGGGGCGCAACCTCTAGTGCTGCATCCCACAAGATAGCACACGAGAGGTTTCCTCCTACACGGCATGCTTCTTCCGAGAGGTTCAGACAGTAGCGCTGGCCTGTGTCATTTAAACAGTCCGGACTCATTTGGTACTTCAAAATCTGAAGAATATTTCTATATACACTAGAATGGCCTTTCTTCCAGTGCGTACAGTTAATCTGGGTAAAGTGAGAGAACTGTGCCTTGATACGATGTAGACCATTCACTGAATCAGGACGGCTCTGGTCACACATAATCAGATCACATCCCAAGCCAGAGAGCCGGCTTATTGATCGCTCATGAAGCAGAAAGGACTAACATGAAGCAGTTCATCAGAATCTCATTCACATCAGGCCAAGAGTGTGGGAGGACGTGTACAGTATGAGCGCTCGTCTATGGGTTCGCAAAACTCCCGTGAGACATCGCCTGGAACCCTTGTCCGTGTTTCAAGACGTGATGTGTCACCGGAAAGCAAAACATTTTGCGAGACTGATTTGCAAACACTTTCGAACTTGGCAAAGGACACATCGAAAAACTTTGGAACACACAGCCAAGGACAAGGCGTATGCACTCACTTTTTGACAGCAGAAACACACACACTTCTGATGACATGTCACAAGGTTCGTAAACCAGGACAAGCAGATGATCAACAAATTAAGCCCCATTATATGCGAGCCCTAGAAAAGCAGAGCTTCATCACAAACACATTGTGTAATGCTGCTATAGTAAAATTACAGGAGCTTAACACAATTGACCGAAGTAGGATATCTTGCCGGATCATTATTCTTGTTGCTCCTGTAATAACAAGCGCAACTAATCAGATTGTAGGGTTATGTTTTGGGTTACGCTTAGAGCTGGAGATAGCAGCTTGAACAAAGGTCAAGAGTCAAAAGTGGTTCAACAATATGAGTTTGTCAATGGGGTGTCATAATGTACCGATACGCCCATTAACCGTGATATTAAAAATCATGACTATCGATACTGTGTTTATTCTACGCACATGGTAATATCGTAAATATTTCAACTCCTTTTTATAGTTTGGCTATAAGAACCACAATGGTAACAAACTCTTACTCTAATCCGTACACTCAAATGATTTGTTGGCAAAAAAGAAGAAACTATATTGTGAAATATTCTATGTGTGGCTGATGCAGAGAAGCTTATTCATGCATTTGTGACCTCAAGACTTGACTACTGTAATGAACTAATTAGTGGTCGTCCATTATCTATAAACAAACTACAGTTAGTTCAGAATGCAGCTGACAGAGTATTGACCAAGTCCAGAAAATACGATCACATAACCCCAATGTTATCATCCCTACACTGGTTACCCATTAAGTATCGTATTGACTTTAAAGTTCTTTTACTTACTTATAAAGCCTTAAAAAGTTTAGTCCCTACCTACTTTTGATAACACCTAGAGTAACCAAATCCACAAAAGGGGGTAGAGCTTTCCCATACTAAGCACCTAAACTCTGGAATAGCCTTAGATAAACTCTCCAAATTTAAATATACAGATGTATAAAAGGAACAGGGGCCAAATACAATAAGTGTATTCACATATCTAGAGTCAATGATTTAAAGGTGCGGTGTAATTTTTTTACTCGCCGCATATCTAACAGTTTGCCGTATCACAATAAACGATCTTCGTCATGTTGACATATTTCAATAGTTTTCGTATTTGCATTTTATATTTAAATAGCTTTCCTGTAGCTCAGTGGTAAGAGCAGTGCGTTAACAACGCAAGGTTGTGGGTTCGATCCCAGGGGATTGGAAATACCCATGTAAAATGTATAGGATAAAGCAATGTAAGTCGCTTTGGATAAAGCGTCTGCCAAATGTAAATGTAATGTAAATGTTACGTGACAATTTCACTGTATCAGTTATTATATAAGCTTACATTATAGATCACATTTTGATACATTATACACAATAACAATACCATTAAACATTCTATAAAGCACGTTTAGTAAAAACGTTATCCCCTTTGGAATGACACGAAAACGTGAAGACATCTTAGTTATGTGTTAGCCACCGTAGTGTTCCGCAAGGGAGGGGAGGAATGAGCCATTGGTTGCAATTCGCAACCTCGCCACTGGATACCGCAAAAATTTCCACATTGCTCCTATATTAATTTTAAAAGGAGACACTTGCAAAATAAGTAAAAATTCGTTTTGCTACTGGTGATCCTGGTTACCAGTCAAATCTAAAAAAAATTCTGATAGAAGCAAATCAAAAGCTTCAACGACCTCACAGCCGTATAAAGGAAATATGCCCACTTTAGTAGATATATATGCACGGCCCAAGTATTCAGGATTAGAAAAAGATATTGTTACCATAATGGCCAAACTTTAAACATAATTATCATATGTGTAGAATTAACATGATATCAATAATCATGTTTTTTAATAACACCGTTTTTATCAATACCGGTATATTGTTACACCCCTATATCAGTTTCAACATTGATTGACCAGTATGAGTTTCTCAATAGTCACTCTTGACTTTGTTCAAGCCCTTCATCATCTTGCCCGCACAACTGTTTGTTCATATCATTAACGGTCTAAACATATTTCCCATAAGGCTGTCATTCCTAGAGGGTCATTTATGTGTTTGTGTTTATCAGGCACACATTAACAGTCTGCAAGATAGCAGCTATCATCTTGTCAAGCCTACATCATCAGCAGACATCTACAGTTGTGCACCATCTGTTCTCTCTTACAGCGTCGCTCAGGATTCTCATTGGACTCTGAGCTAAAAACACTGCAAATCACATACGGTTGGCACGGTGACAATATTAGAGACAGTGCAGAATTGTCCCATTTGCAAAACCCCGCCCCCCTCCGACAAGCTTTCGGTATCAGCCATGTGCACCCATTGTACATTTGTGCGCTCCCTATAAATAGTTAAGAATTTTAGGTTTGTTTGTCGGACAGAGTGGCCAGTCACGAGGGCAGATAATATCTATGTTATGATTGGTCAGATGTCAATCAAAGTGCTTGCGAAGTTAAAGGAATAGTTCACCCTAAATTTTTATTCAGTCATGCATTGCTTACTTTCTAGTTGTTCCAAACCTGGACACATTTCTTTGTTTGGTTGAACACAAAGAAATATATTTGGACGTATACTTGTAGCCAAACCGATCATGGACCCCATTGACTTCCATAGTAGGGCAAACTATACTAGTAGTCCAAAGTGCCCCAGGACTGTTTGTCGTCCAACATTCTTCAAAATATATTCTTTCGTGTTAAACAATTATAAAGTAATTTTTCCTACAATGTTAGTTTATGGGGTCCCAAAACTGTTTGGTTATAAGCATTCTTCCAAATACCTTTCTCTGTGTTCATCAGACCAAAGACATTTTTACAGATTTGCAACAACTCGAAGGTGAGTAAACTACAGAATATTTATTTTGGGGTGAACTGGCCCCTGACGAAATGACTGAAAAACAACTTGCAAGTAAACCGCACATTTATGTCCAAGAATGTAAAAGCGCGGAAGAACCACAGACATTAACAAGTTAAATGGAGGGAAAACACTCATTTGCCCATTGGAAACGCTTAATTAGTTTTCAATAAGGGCGAGATGCTCGGGAGTCTGTGACTTGTTGGTAATTTCTCTAATACAAACGGGCCAAATGTAACGGGGCTAAATTCACAGTTAGCCGTTTCTCAGACACATATTAAGCCAGAATGGGTGACTTTGCATTCTGCGGTTTATGTTCCCGTATGCGGGTTGTCCTCAGGACTCTCCCCTGACATTAAGGCTCTATTTCTATCCTCTCTCACTCAGGTCTCCTGGCTCGCTATACGAGCCCTCTGAGGGAGAAACACAGGAGATTCACTGTTCAAGATCTCCACTGCAGGTCTCGGCAGGGAGCATACGGCTGGCACACAAACACTTACACCTGCACACGCAGACAAACAAGTTCTATTTAAAAAGATAGAGGTCCGGTGGTGTGTGGCTGCGGTACGAAAAATTAAGGTAAGCAGATTAATTTACTAGCAGTGATAGAATCAAATCCTTTATTTTAGAAGAAAACATGATCAACAGGACGTCTTAGTTAGGCCAATCACCTAAAGGTAGTAAGAGTATGCCATTTTTTCAGTTTTCATGAAATAGAAACCATTATAAAAGGGACATCATTTATTCTCCCTCACGTCACTCTTTCTGGAACACGAAAGAAGATAATTGAGAAATGTCATTTCAACCCCCCAAATAATATACTTTATATTGATGCATCTGGCTGACACTTTTCTAAATCTTATAAAATCTTAACAAAATGTCAACCTGATAACACAAACCACTCTCTCATATTACTTCAGTTTGGGGTCTCCGAGACCCTAGACCTAAAACTTAAATAAATACAATAAATTTTGCATGTTAGGACTGCTATGTGCAACTACAGTTGTGTCAGTGAGGTGTTTATATGGATGTGTAAAAAAGCATTGTTTCAAACTGACCCCAAACAAGTAATGCAATTACAAGGGACAGCCATCACATTTCTTAAAGTCCCACTGCATTCCTTAATTATTTAACTTAAAACTTATCTTAATCATTAAAATAGTTAAAAAGTTGTTTATTTCTGCGATAATTTACCTTGAAATGACTTGAATGCAACTCTACACCCCTGCTTTATTGAATTTATGCAGATTCATGAATATGCAAATTAGTCCCTGCCTCCATTCAATCGTGTGAGTTCAGACTACTGATTACAGGTACACTAATGCCTCAATCGATGAGTAATTTTCACAACAGACGGACTTTAAAGTCACCATGAAATTTTGTTGGGGGGTTTACAATGTAAATGTTAGCCTTGAAGTTGCGTCTTTTTCAAATGCTTGAAATGTAAAAATTTTGGAGCACAATAGTTGTATTAGCAAACAAAACCTTGCGTCTGCCAAAACAGACTAAAGATTTTTATGATGTCATTCAGCTTCTTATCAGATTCAGGGCTGTGAGGTCATCTTAATGCTATTGGGTATTAAAGGGGGAGGAGCCACTCAATATGTCCTGCTGTTTCAGTGGAAAATATACTTAATACTAAGTCGAATGAAAACAAAGAAAACCCCTAAAACTTTAAAGAACGTATTGTCAATCTAAACAGAATTGTAATACTTTTCATGTTATAGGTAAGAAAGAAACAGATAAGATATCATTTCTGAAAAAATAATGCGAATAAAAGACACTGGTGTGATAGATGTGCATGTGGCATCAGAAAGAAACAGGTCCGGTTTATCTCCACCTACAAAGATACATGTCGTAAAACCTAGTCGTAAAGAGTCATGTCTAGATGGACTGTTGGGATGTGGTCACGTAAAAATGTCTAGTCGTAAAGAGTCATGTCTAGATGGACTGTTGGGATGTGGTAACGCCCAACATTGCCTACCAGTTAAAGAGGGTCTTTGTAGGCAGATTGCTGTGGCTTGTACAAACAGGAGGAAGATCCCTCTTACAGTCATTTACGCATGAAATTTATACATCGCCACGGAAGCGTGATCCACTGCACAACCAATGCCTCAGATATGGTCTTTCAAATAATTGCTGACAAAGAAACTCTAGTCTGCATTAGCATTATGCGCCACATGTGTCATGGAGAAGCTGCGGGTTGAGACAGAGGTCGCATGACTCCCATCAAGGGAATTGGCACCACGCCGCCAGCTGTCATCAACTCGTAAAAATCTGTTGAGGGGAAATCCGACCTCGTTTCCACCGCGGCCTCCCGCTCCCAGCAGCTCTCAAACAAAACCCCCAGGATCTCATCTTTCCTCTCACTTTAACTTGGAGCTTGTGGAGGGGGGCATATATGAGTCTCTCTGGTTGATGGCTCAGAGCGGAGTTGTGTATTGATTTTGTTCTCTCTCGCTCTTTTTTCCTGCGAGTCTATGTGTCAACCAATACAAACACATGCAGGAAGAAGAGACTTGAAAACTGGGTTTAAAGGAGATATTCTCAGGTATGCTCATGGACATCTATCATCTCACGGGGTTGAGTTTTCCACTTAAGCAACACAAGTTTACATATTCACATTCGTCTAAACACGTTTCTCATCAGCACCCCTATGATAGCTCTGTTTACTTTGTTTCAGCTCGTTTAAAAGTGATGTGGACAATATTCTAGGCGAAATGTAAGAAAAAACGAACATCAAAAAATGGCCCGCATGAAACTCAATGCCTGACCCCTGATCAGGTTTACATCAACTTTTCAGACACAGCCACATCAACCAACACAGTTCTCAACAAAAACACCTGGGAATCATGATGCACCGTCTGTGGATGAATGACTAAGTGCAGAGTACAGTCAGACGTGGACTCCTGTGACCCTGGACCGCAAAACCAGACACAAGAGCCACGATTTCAAAACTGAGATTTTTTATAGATAATCTGAAAGCGAAATAAATAAGCTTTCCAATGATGTGTGGTTTGCTAGGACAGGCCAATATTTGGTTGAGATAAAACTATTTGAAACTCTGGAATCTGAGGGTGTAAGAAACATTGAGATAATCACCTTTAAAGTTATCCATCGCAGGCTGTTGATAAGAAACAGGTTTGTTTTAAAACTCTCTGTTGGCTTACCGCTGTTATGGCGTAGTGGAGAGTAGAAGAACCTGGAAGCTGAAGTTCTAAGCTTTAAATAGACACCAAACTTCTGGTGGGTAATTCCCAAAGAGCGGGCAGCAGCGAGCGAAGTTTGTAGGCGTGTTTCTGGCCGCGATTTTGGAAATCGATCATTTTGACCTGTACAATGTCTTGTTAGCTATTGCTACGAATATACCCGTGCTACTTAAGACTGGTTATGTGGTCCAGGGTGACAAATCCAAAAACTAAATCTATTTCAGGACACGTGACAAGCTATGAAAGGTGCTGCGTCTTGGTTTCTACTACAGCATGTGCAAGTCTTAATCGATATACTACAGACCATCTATAGTTTGACGGCAAGCAACAGTATCACCAGAATGCTAACTAAAAACAAAATTCATTCCAAGCATGGGCAGACATTTGTGTTCACTGCCAAAACATGTTTAAGTAGTTCTATCCATCCCTCACCTTCAGGCCAATGATGATGTCATGTAAAAAAGGCCCGGAGGAAATGAGATGAATATGGGAATGGAATCCGAAGGTAAAAGTAGCACCATTTCCAGATTATACATGATGCAATAAAGCAAGTGATGAATAACATCTCCACCGTGGTAATCGGAGTTTGTTGTCCTAGCCAACCGCATATGTCAACAGCGTTGCGCATCAAGATCTTCTGACGCATGCCTGGTTTCTATTTTTGTCGCTGGATAATCCCACCCACAGCCAGGTGTCACACCTAGTTAGGACAAAGAGCTGTAACAATTACAGACAAAAAAGTCTAGGCTTTTACACAGCACAAAGATCTTGAAGATCACAAGAGAATAATTAAGCAAGACACATATTTACATTGAAGCATCTTAAAAGTACTATGGTGCTATTATATAAAAAATGTATTGACGTAATATTGTCAAAATATCTTTTGTGTTCCAAAGAAGAAAAATCATATACAGCTTTGAAACCACATGTGGGAGGATAAATTTTGACAGATTTTTTGGCTGCATTATCCCTTTAAGGAACAGTGCCTATAAGATCTAGATTGTGTGTGTCTGGAGGAAGTGTACTGGGAAACATCTCTGAGCCACGGAGCGCACATCCCTTCTTGATTATTCTCTAAAATACGCTGTACAACGAAATCCTGCTGTTTTAGAGCCAAGAGTGACAAAGTCGGAGTATTCTATCTAAAAGCTGACATAATGCTTCATTAATCTCTCCTGATGGTCTGAGGGCACGCTTAAATGTTTCTTATGTGCTCCAAATGGCATATGTGAACCAACATCAGTTATTCAAAGGGGTAACACCGCATCCTAACCAATGCAATGCAATTCCTGCGATAAGCAATTTGTTTGTGCTTGCCGAAAGAGAAAAAGGGGCGTGACACGACAATGCATCACAAAACACAGTCAATCAGAACCGTTTTTCTCCATCCACGTAGCCTCGCATGTCTTGTTCTCATGTCTTTAGTTATGCCTCACCGGACGCTATGCTATAATTTCCGAATCTAAACATATGTTATCAAATGTATATAGTCTTCATCCATGTCGCGACTGGTTAGAACATACCTCTGACATGGAAAAGATAACTTTTATCGCGTGACATCGCGTCGTGTTTGGTTAGGATACTGTGTAAAAGAGGGCAAACTGTGTTGGGAAACTGCAAACATTCGTTTGCATGACTACATAGAGTCAATTTTAATTGTATTATTTTTTTTTATTTATATATAATTTCATTTTATTATTAAAAAAAATCTTAAATTACTATTTATGTGCTTTAAAAAAAAGCATGCTTATTTAAGCTTAAATAAACTAAACTTGGCTCTGTACACTGTAGTAAGCTTTGTGAGACATGTTTTTATTGCTCTTATGCTTTTTGTTGTCCTCATGTTTGACCCAATTGCTTCTATTGTTTACCCAACTTGTATGTCGCTTTGGATAAAAGCGTCCGCTAAATGACTAAATGTAGATGCATTTAAAGGTATGGTTCTTTAATTTTGTGGAGTACTACAATATTTCTCGAAATTTCAAATAAAACTTTGGTTTATATTTGTAGAAAATTAAAACTGAAGAAACAGAAAAGAGATGCTCTTTTCAAATCTCAAATACTGTTAAGAAAAAAGTTCATATTCACTTTTGAGCAATACAACAGTAATTTATGTACATGTATTTATGGAAAAGTAAAAAAAGATCATGTGATAATCTTGATGTTTATCACAGTTTTCATGCATCTTGTCATTCCGTCAGTCTTTCACATCGCTGTTGGATGACTTTACGTCACTCCTGAGGTTTGATTTTGTTTAATTCAACAAACATTGTCCTTCACTAAATGACCATTTGGAATGGTTGAGAACAATGTAACCCAAAACTAACAATTTGGTGTGACGCTTTTATCATTCACACTAATAATCCTTTTCATCTCAAGCCCAAAACTTTCTTCGAAAAACATTTTAAACTTGCTAATGATTGTGTACCTTGAAGAGTTTGGTTCCAAAATAAAATTATTAAAAAAAAAAGTGTGTTTATGTTATCATGTTTTTATTTTGTTTTAATGTGTTAGTTAGCTGTATTTTTGAGTTTTTATGGCTTAAATCTAAACTAACCAACTGCAGTTTGACTGATATTAATTGTAATGCACAATAAAACAAGATTTTTATCTCATTTTGGATCCAACTCTTCATATACAACCCTCTTCTCTCTGGTCAGTTTAAATAGCCTGAAAATGTTCTGAGTAAAGTAAGAAAGCCAATATACGCAATCCAAACCACAATATCTGATATCCCAGGGCCTCTATCTCTGGATCCCACCCAATGACCTCAGCAGCTGCAAGTAAGGACCAATAAGACAAAGAAGAGCCATTCTCTCCCTCTCTTGAGTTCTTCTCGCACTACCACAGAATGGGAACAAGCCAAGGCCTTCGAGCTCCGCGTTGCACTTAAAAATCAATATACGGTGTGTATTGAGTTTGGAGAGCACAAAGTGGGAAAAGATCAAAACTGTTTTATCATACGCACTACTCTTGGGCATACGCCAGATTCTTTTTATTCCAAAGAACAACTTAAACCAAAGCTCGGAGAGTTTCAAGCAGCCTAATTTAAAAAGTGCTACACAATGAAAAGCGCAGGGTAAAAAGAAAGGAGGTGTTGAAAGGTAAAAGCTGAATGAGAGTGAATTCGGGCCAATGTTTAAGATCTATAGCTCAATTTAAATGATATCTGCCTCGTTTTCAAAACGGTAATCTAAAAATGACATAAAAGACAGAACAAGCATTTAAAAGCTATCACTACCAAAAACAAAGATGGTTACGGAAAGCTCTAAAATATTTTGTTGTGGACTAATTGCGAGTTACAAATCTTGTTATGGAGGGTCTTAAAATAAAAAAGACTGAGAAAGTATGTAATCCCAGAGACGCGGTCCTGCACTGTGTCAACTTGGCCCTCATCCAGTTACACGGTAACTCTTGGGAACACACACATACTGTCCTTAATCTTATTTACTGGTAAGCTGACGTGTCCATTTTGTGCTGTAAAGGGTTGAGGTGGGGAGGTCTCCTCCAGGCAGATAGAGGGGCTGAGTCAGCGCCGTGATAGAGGCTGACATGATGGATAGATCCAGTCAAACCCGGCACATCAGGAGACACAGAGACTCCTGGGTCAGACTGAACCGGTCCACATATCACAGATTTACATCACAACTGCTTTTGGGCTAAATGTGAGCCTGTTCAGAATTTTCGAATCCTAAAAAATGATTTAAAGAAATTTGAAATATGGTTGGGACACATGAAATCCAAATGGCATAGAAACGGTACGTTCTGCTTAGCACAAGAAAAAATGTGGGTGTGTAACTAATAATGATTGAGCTGACAGCTCAGATCACAGCTATTAATGTATTTTTGTGCAGAATTTCAATGTTAAAACCAGATTATTCTGCTGTAAATGGAAAATCATATGTGTGGACAGGTGGACAAACAAACTTTAATATGTGTATTATGGTGTGAATAATATATTATTGTATATTACTTATATCTATAATAGAAAATAGGATATAATAGATTTATTTTCTTCTTTTTTTCGCCCAAAAAATTGCTGTCACACTATAGGACACATGTGTGGTGTTATTTGTCAACTCTCCATATAGAGGTTTATACTGTTTATAGATTTTCTGCGTAACCTCTATACTGTAAACTGCAGTATCATAAATTTTAGATTGATAAAGCTGACTCACCAGCGACCAATCAAATTATCTCTTGGTAAAGAATAGCCGGCGTGCCCCAGCTGGCATAGAGGGCAGTGCTAGTACTCAACATACAAAAACATCTTGATTAAGAGACATATCAAAAAAATTCAAGACATTCAAACTTTACAGTGACTAAGCACAGACGTTCCGGTACGGTCTTCCACAGACTACGGACACAGCCCAGCTGCTCCAAGTTGAGGAAAACGAATGGCGTGAAGGAAAATAATGGATGTACACATCCACCCGGCTCCCTCCTGCTGTTTACTGAGAGGAGCTGTCACCGCCTGGCAGGCTTTTGGAACTTCAGATGAGAGGAAACTGCATCATGTGTTTGCAGTATATACGTCTGTACATCCTAATGCAAACGCGCAGACAAAGCCAGACACTGTCAGACACACACAAAGTGATTGTGATACACGTGATATTGCAGCCCAACGGGTAGAGCATGGCACTAGTAACCCCAAGGTCATGGGTTTGATTCCCAGGGAACTGCCAAACAGCTTCTCTTGAATGCCAACAATTGAATCAAGAGAATCGCTTTTCTGTTGATGAATCCATTTACCTTATACAATCCTACAATTGCTCTTCTAGCAAATGCATTAAAGGCTTTTTGTGCTTTTCAGGAATACTCTGGTAAATGCGGTATGCCGCAAGCAATTTGCTTGTAAAGTGGTGACGTGAGGAATACCGTCTTCGGGTCCAAGCATCATTTCAACCGCGTCTACATCTTAAACAGCTGTTTATGAGCACTGTTTACTCATATTGCACATTTCAGCGAAACATGTATTAACGGGATCTCTGACATCAATATTTCAATCAATTATTACAAATAAATGGCTGACTGGCCATATGGGATTTCGTAATGAATATAAAGGTTAGGATCGCGGTTTTCCGAGCGTTTTACAGCTCGCCATGAGCGTGTATAGGCATTTTTGTTGTTTGGCTATAGCATCTTATTGAGCGTTTGGACCCGGAAACAGTATATGACCTTCCGTATCTGGTGGTGCGCGACTTCAGGCTTAACAAGCCCATAATGCATCGTGTGAGCTCTGCCGGGCAGGTGTTGGCTAGATGGACTTAAAGGAACTCGTTCATCTTCATCTGAGGAGGGAATTCCTTCAAAACACAATGCTTTTACAAACGGTCTACTAGGGTGATCACCAGGCCAAGAAAGTGTAAAAATTACCTTCTTTTTTGTCTTCCTGCAAAAAGAGAATCCTGAGATACAGCATGACCGTATAACCCCTTGCAACTATAAACTAAATTTGTTGTGGTTGAGTCCCCTGGCCCGTACCTAAATCGCATTCATTGATGCGCTGCTTGACATGGACACACATAAAACATCAGATTTTGTCTCTTTGTGTCACAAAGCATCTTAACTTATTGAAACCTATTGCATTTCTCCTGGTTACTGCACAATGTCACATTACATTGAAAAAAATCTCAAAAATAAGAATGCATTAAAAAAAAGTTTGACAAAAGATACATCTGTGACTTAAAAGATGGTTGCGTTGGGTTGCTGTAAGAGTCTATAAAACGATTGCACGGCCAATCCAAAGTCAGCGATCGCTGCCAAAACATTAAACTGGGTACTTTACTGACCTTCCAAAGCAGTGTATTTTTCACAAGTGGGAACAGTTGGGACCCGAGCCAGTTATCCGAGACTTTCAGTGTGTTTCCATGGTTACCGGTTTAGCAAGTGTGTCTGGTTTTTCCATTTCATTTTTAGGTGGCGAAGTTTGATATCTGCACAGAAAGGTAAAGATAAAGCCTAGATTAAGCTTGCTTGCTAAAGCGTGACATTTGTCCAACACTTCTCTTTGTGATTTCATTTGCACCATATTTATGTAAGATTATTAAAGCCCAAAATGAGCACATAGGAGGTAGAGAAGACATGGTTGGTTGCATGTCTCCTGGTTTTTTTGCAAAAAGAGATAGAAAAACAGACAATGGTGGTTTGCTGGTCTAAGCTGTTTTGAAGGGATAGGGACACCTGAAAATAAAAAAACTGATTTACTCATCCAAGATGTTCTTTTTAGACAATAAATACATTTTTAGGAAGAGCAATCTTAACAATTTTTTTTGGCAAATCAAATCTGTCATGATGACCAAAACACTGGGCAAGTTTCGTTCATTTTTCATAAAGAGCACTATATTAGTTTTCCAGTATTCTAAAGTCACATATTAAACATAAAAGTATATTCTCTGAAGTACAGACATTCTGTGATAATCTTTCATTCCACTGCAGCTTGAGAGCAGCTCTCCAAAAATGATGGCAAGGTTAGACCTCATGGGACGCCAACTTCTCTCGAGCTGCTTTGGAGGTGAAGATAAAAACGTATCATGATCTTACTCATTACTTAACATTTGGTCTGCTACTCGCACAAAACATTTGTGTGGCTTCAGAATCCTTGAAATGCATTACTACTTGGCTGTTGTTTGGAGCATTTCGGGTTAATATCAAATCCAACCCTCTTCCTTCTGGCCTGAGGGAATAGCAACACATTTGACGTTAATGGCGGCGGTTTAGAAGCTAACATCCGTTGCATTGGCTCACGCCATCCAAAGCGATATTACGGCAGTGCTGAAAATAGCTGCTGTTGTAAAAGACGAACTGTGAGAGAAGCAGAACAGAGACACAAGTAGGCGTTCGTTTGTCAGAATATTTCTCTCCATTGAAATAACACACAGGCATTGCGTAAGTCCATTATTGGATCTTGGGTTGAGAGAAACCGTTTCACAGAACAGTTCATGCAAATTCTTCTTCGAAGAATGAAAGTTAGGTTTTGAGACATTTTAGCCACAGTGCAAGCAAACGCATCGTAAGAGACATTACTGTATTTCTACATGTATAATACGGTGAAAGCACAGTTATAGACAAACAATAGAAAAGTGATTGATTCGCAACAAGGGGATCATTCCAATAATCGATAATTTGATATTACAGAGAAAAATGGTCAGTCAAGGAATCTTTATCAGCTTTGTTTGGCTGGCGTGTAGAGTTTGAATTTGGAAGTCTGGCACATGTGTGTATGTGTGAATGAGCGGATGAGTTAGCAGAGTATTTTATAACTTGTTCATGCCATTCCTCTCAGTCTCACGGTCTCTCTCTCAAAAAAAATCCTCAGACCGTACAGCCGAGAACAGACTGTACTTTATTAAGAGCCAGGTAGCTCTCACTTAAAGAAGGCCACAGAGCTCCCACTGCAGTTTATCTCGACGCATTGCCTGAATTATGTTTACAGAGGGTTGTTGAAAATGGGCAAAACCAACATGACATGAACAAACTGACACTTGATTCCTCAGCACAGAAAAGCACATGCTAGTGTACCCACCCAGACAAATTCATGTCAACTAGTGTTGGCCGATATTCTCTATAGTCGGATCGTACTATCGCCAGCCTGTGGATCGCCGATACACAATAGTATCGAGAGGCAGGGCAATCACACATTTATCCATGACAAGCTAGATTTGTTGACAAAAACAGAAGCTTACGTGTCTAGAAAATGCTCATGTGTGACTGAAATTATCATTCTGTCAGAGTTTAAGTTCAGTGCAGTTGGAAAAATTGTTACATAGCACCGCAACCTTTTAAACAAGAGAAGGTAAACTATCGCTTTAAGTCAATATCATTGATCCAAATGTGTCATTGATGCCCGCATGCGCTGTTATTACTAGATTGCCTAAGGGAAACCACTCATGCGCTGGTTTTAAATGCGCATAATACTTCCTGCGAGGAAAAGCCGGAGCCATTCTCTCTCTAGCACTGAAACTAAACATTATAAACTCTCTGGCTAGAGGCAAAGCCCGAGATAAAACTCTCTCTGGTGCATCACTAGCTCTCTCGTGCGCTGAAAACTCAAAGCCCGCACATTATACACTCTCTCTGGGAAAGCTTGCATCTCGTGCATTGCAAGCTCTCTCGCATGAAGAAATGCGCAATGCCTGTTTGTAATAATGATTTGCAACATATTTTTCGCTATCGTTGTCTGTGGTGCCTATATAACCAGGAAGTTTTAAAGGATGCATATTATGCAAAACACCATCAATAAAAAGACATAAATGAAAGGGTTCAAACCTGGTAACAAGTCTAAAATTGAGTTTGTGACATTTAGAAAAACAAAACAGTACAACTGTCTAGTAAAGAACACCACTGATAGTCTGCAGTGCTGGAATGCAATTACACTTATCCAAGTATACAGCTCGGGCTTATGACCGAAATCCTTCTATTTGTAGAATCCTTCGCCCTGTTAGTGTTCATTGTGCCAAGTGGATTAAGACGTGTAGAACAAAACCGAACGCAGCTTTAAAAGCTCATCGCATGGTGGGAGACACAGTACTGCTCTTTTAAAGGAACAGTTCACAAAGAAATACAAATTCTGTTATCATTTACTGCTCATTTATGTTTAAAGAGATAGTTCAACCAAAGAATGAAAATGATGTCATCGTTTACTCAACCTCTCATCATTTCAAACCTTTTGTGCCGGTGCTGTTCGTTTTGGGCGATCTATTCCTTCAAGTAAAATCACTTATAAAAATATGAAAACAATTTATGGATCAACGACACATTAAAACAAGGCATGGGATTGCACTGAACTGTTAAATCAAGTCTGGCACAGAGTCAGCGGCGAAAGCTCCTTGTGTGATAGTCAGCTTGTCTTGGACAGCGAAGAGGTGCGATCTCTGTGTTTGGCAGCTCTCCGACTGCTGGCAGCTGGGCAGACAGCTGCAGCAACGAGTAACTCGTTGAACGTGCGGTTATGTAACCATCAACGCAGGATTCAGACATGTAGTTTAACTGGAGCGGCAGTACAATCAGGACTTCTGATCACCAATGTCTGGTATATATGCAAAAGACACCCAAAGTCATTAAATCAATCAAACACTATATACACTAAATGATGAAAAACAACAACTCATTTGTCATTTTGCAGGACCAAACTTGATCAAGGCTCGAGCACTCTTGAGTCTTAGACGAGACTCACAATCGCATGTGCGATTAGATCACACTGAGCCACGTCAAAGATTTGGGGAACTCAAGCATCTCATGGTAATGACAGCGCTGATGCCGGGGATGCTTTGCTGGAGCTGAGCCCGGTGCCGTTGATCCCCTCTGCAGCAGGGGATTTACCAGGCAAAGTCCCGTAAACCCCTTTTTCCATCTGAGCAAAGAGGCGGCTTCAGTCACACGACCAAGCCAGGACCACACAGAACCCTGCACACCCAGAGACCTCTGCGGATTTCCACGGTTTCCATTGAAACATCTTTCTACTGAGCATGTCACGATTCACTGAGCTCACGGTGTAATACGATTCACGATACTGACCTCACAAGTATTAACAAGTGCTCTCTGTGAAATAGAAATATATTTTCTGTCAAACTAAAACTTTCAGAACAAATTCCAAATAAAAAAAATATATAAAAAAGTGTCTACAAAGACCCAGTGAAATCATTTAAGTGAAAGCATTTAGGAGATATAACCGGTCAAAACTGACAGTCTGGCACCAGGGACAGATTATGACTTCTAAGGCCCCGGGAGGCAGATACCTTCAAGGGCACCTCCCACAATTTCCCACAATTTTTCAGGTTCTTTCCCATTGCTGTGCATTCACAGTTATAGAAAGTGAAAGTTAAGATGATAATGAATATTAAAACCATTCTATGCTAAAAATAATCTGTACAGGGTTTATAGACAGGGGTACACATACGTTTTTCTGTCAGGTTCTCAAGAGAGCACCTGGAGATTCGGTTTGGTGCTCAAACTGCACATAGTGTGATACATTTTATTTACCTATTCAAAGATGGGTTACTTTTAAAGAACAATAAAAAATAATACAGTGTGATTAAAACTATATTTATATTAGTTTTAATTAAACTTAAAATACAATGAAATGTTTTTTATTCTTACATTAGTAAATATTAATATTCAACACTAATTTTGAAGCCTAAAACGACAACTTTTTAGATTTTTTGACAGGATGCTGAGAAGTTTGCAAGCATTTGTGAGCGCACAAGGAGACTTGCGGTGCAGAGATAGGATCGAGTTTAAAATTGATAAACACGGGGTGCGTGCAAGTGACAATTTTAAACAGCTTTTATTACTATACTGTACTATTAAAGCGGCCTTTTTTTTCAACCTGCAGCGCAGAGCAGTGCAAATCTAGACATTCACTGGTCTGCGCGTGCCGCGTGCTATTCTAGGAACGAGATCAGAACCGATAAAGGCAGAGTTACAAATACTCTAGTTTGTCATCATTTAGTCCCAGGGTCTGTTTTTAGACCGGGAACAAACCACACAAATTTTAGCAGCATTCAGTTCTAACGTAAATCTTATCCAGTAATACATTTAGGCCCTCTAAAACCGTGATTGTACTTGTGCATTAAAAGCTTTCAACCATGTCAGTACTCAAATGAGCGGTCTTAACTTATTTACAGAGCGCATTTTTAATTTTGTGCACGACTTACAGTATGTGCATCCCTGTTTATAGAAGTCTAATATTAGCTACACAGCAAAAAATCAACCATGGACCATATTAAATCGTATGAAACACACATCTTTAATTAACTGTCAATATATTTTACATCTTTTGTTTTGCTTACAGTACAGCTTCTAATTTGCATGAAGTTGTAGTGTCGGCGAATGCACCCACATAGAATTTCCAACTCTCACAGATTCACATTGCAAATGAATGACTTCAGGTCACATTGTCGCAACACATCACGGTCAGCGCAAACACGGGGGGCAGTGAGATAGAATGTGTGCGTGTAGGAGGGAAAGCAGACAGTCCATGTCTGTATCCGACTGCTGAGACCAGGCGTGTGTCTCGCACACAGATCTCTCTGATATTCAAGGATGAAGTTGAGCCAGGCCAAGCGTGAAGACACATGCAGATACACATGTTCTCAGGGAAGAAAGAAAGAAAGAGCGGGTGAGAAGATTTTTAGATCGGCTTTCCTTCAGATGGGGAATCTCATTTCTCGGTGACGTTAGTGGCTTTTAATGGTCGCCGCACACATTCAAAGAAATTGTATACATTTGACCCCGGGTTGAGCGAGATAAAAAACATTGACCGAGTGTTATCCTACCGCTCAATACGATACCTTTCATACAGATCAATAATTATGTGAGTTAACCGCAAACATACCTGCATTTGCTGCCGCGTCCACTGTACAAATGTTTTCGTGAACCAATGATTTGCACATTAACGTCTATCTAAATAACTCAAGTTATTTTGAATTACTTATACACAACTATAAACAAAATGAGTCTGGAATGTTGTAGAGATGCTAAAGTGCACTGGTCCAAAAACAACTTTTTTGAGTAGAACAGAACAGAAATCTCTTTCTGAGCTCTTTAAAGAAAAAAAAAAAAAAAACTTATTGTAAATTTGTATTTTTGTCAATTTTCTATGGAATCAATGAGCTACCAATACTTCATTTTTGGGTGATTTATTTCTTGTACTTCCCAGCTGTGACAAAGTTCTTGGCTGAGAGTTTAAACTATGTTCATGTATATTTTATCTGTGAAGGAGATTCTTTCCTTTTATCCAGAAACCCTGAAAACGTCTGAGCCGTAGCTGCAAGTTGCAACAATATGATAACAGACTATGGTTGGTGATGCATAGAATAAACACACTTCCTCAAACTTACACAACTCAGATCACAGGACGAACATGTTTCATACTTTGTTTGGAATGGAAAGAAGCCGAGAGTTCAATATACACCAGGCCTGAACAGCAAGAGGGGACACTTCTCTGTAGACTTTACCACTTAGACTACACAGCGAGTGTGAAAGAAGCACAAGTGTACAAAGACAAGGCTTAAATGAACTACACTACAAAATTATTGAACTATAATGTTCAACAGAACTTATTTTAAAGGGACAGTTCACCCAAAAATGGAAGTATTTCTTTGTTTGGTTGAATACAAAGAAAGATATTTGGAAGAATGTTGGCAACTGACATTTCTGGGGGGACCATTGACTACCATAGTAGGGAACATTTAAATGGTAGTCAAAGGTGCCCCAGAACTGTTTTGGTTCAAAACATCTTCTTTTGTGTTAAACAGAACAATTATATGGGCCCTATACAAAACTTTTTCCAACTATGGTGGTCAAAGATGGCCAGAAAAAGCTAGCATTCTTCCAAATATCTTTCATTTTGTTCAACCAACGAAATTTGGAACAACTTGAGGTTGGGTATGGCAGAATTAAAATTTTTGGGTGAACTTTACCTTTAATTTCTATATGTCCAGACTTGACCCGGCTGCCTAAGCAGCACCACTATACCACTCTGGGATATAATCCTCTATCCATAGACTGATTTCACTCCACTGCCATGTTGAAATCGGAAAAGATGCAGAGGTGGGAAGAAAACCGGAAGGACAGATAGACTACAATGAATAGATTACCATCGGGTGTCTGTGTTTTGAAACACATCATTTGTTTATTCATGTCAATGTTAGATTGGCTGTGTGCGCGTGAATGAAACCGCGATGGTGCGGCTTCAGTTGTCAAGTATAACAGCTCGTGTGACATGCATCCTGTGCTTATATTTTCACATTTAAGAGCATAAATCATTATAATAACTCAAGGTAGGTTGACCAAACCATTGCAGTCTATCTGTCTTTGCGGTTTTCTTCCCACCTCTGCCAGACTTTCAATTTCAACATGGCGGCGGTGTGAAATCAGTCTATAGGCCGTGACTCCCACAAGTCGTTTCATTCAGTTTTGAGACAAAATACTAGGGATGCACCGAATATTCGGCCACCGGAAATTTTCGGCCGAAAATGGCCCAAAAGTGCATTTTCTGTTTTCGGCCGAAAGACTTTTATCACCGAAACAATACGGCCGAAATGTTGTGATAACATAAACAGATACCGCTCCTTTGATGCATCTGTAGCGGACGTTTTTCCTTAAATCGCAGCACTAAAGCGTCTCCTTAATTGCATGCACCTTCAGGGCTCTAGAGTGCGACCAATATTCCTTTACGTGTGTGAACCAGAGGTCGCGTAATCCGAAAAAATCTTGTCATTGACAGATTTTTGTTACCAGTGTCGGAAAAATATGATGGCCGCCCGTCATTCTGGCAGATTACAATGAGGGCAATTTGTAAACCCCCGTTTCCCTTCAGCGTGATATGCTCGTGAAGCGACCTACGTGTCGTTGTCATTTGTACTGACTAGACATGTGATGCGATTTGGGAAAACCGTCGGACGTCGCGCTGGGACGCGGGAAAGGTTCACATATCAAAGTAAACCACATGAAGAATGAAGAAGAAACCAACAACATGAAGAATGAAGAAGTATTAATGCACATTTCCCGCCGGTCCTGTGTAAACTATGGCATGCAAAGTTTTTTATACAATGTTTTCGTGAGTTGACAGAGCTCCCCGTCTACAGCACCAGGAGTTATGTCCGCTCCACTGCTAACCCGAGCCGGACCGCGATCACAAAACATACAAGAGCTGATCAAAAGTCCAGACACTATGCACATGATAAACAACGTAAAACTTGCTTCACTGATTATTAGTTGTTGTCCGTAATGTTTCCTCGTGTAGTGATAACGGCAGAGCTCTCGTTCTTTATATGTGCGCTGCACCTATAAAGATGTGCGCTGCACCATTTTCCTTACTTTCGTTTTATTCTAACGGTTTTGTACAGTATTTTTATAGACTTCAACACTAGGAAATGCTTTTTTTACTAAATTGTTATTAGTGTAAGTCTCTTACCACTGTAAAGTGTTTTTTACTTGTGATACTGGACTGTTGGGCTTTTATTTTCATAACTTAACTTTAAACACGTTTTTCTCCAAATTCCGTTCCTGAACATCATAGCGCTTCAGACGGCAGAATAAGTAGGTTATTCTATTCTTAGGCTACTTATCAACTTTGCACATCTGCAATTCTTGGTGCATTTGTTGTTGTTAAAGTTATACAGTTAACATATGGGCTATGAGAGTCTTTGTTTCATCAAGTGGGAGTCCACTTTTTTTCATGAGAGAACAATTTATTGTACAACTTTTCAGCAGGCCAGTAGGCCTGTACATTATTATTTAATATACACATGAGTGGGGTCAAGTTAAACATCTTAGTTAAATTGTATCTTATAATGTGCATTGTTGCAATGTGCTAAATAAATATTTGCATAATTTGTAATTGATTTATTCTTTGCAACTTTAATATTTATTCAATTGCAAAGCCTTGATTTCAGTAAAGTTAGTACACAGTCATAGCCATAAATGCAACGGTACTAATAATTGGCATAATTTCTTTCGGTGTTTCGGTTTTCGGCCCTGGTTTCCTCTTTTTCGGTTTTCGGTTTCGGTCAAGAATTTTCCTTTCGGTGCATCCCTACAAAATACTCAATGCCCCATAATTCTGGGATATAAGGGTGAGCAAATTATGAGTACCCTGCTTGAAAATAATATAAATAATATTATGTAGTAAAATGTTGGAATGTTATGTTCATATACAGCAGCAGAAACAATTAAGAGACCATTTCAGAGGCCAATTTTTGGATTTTAAAATCTCCAATTTGTAGAGTGTTCAGGTAACATTTAATTTTTTTGTTATTTTGTGAACTATTAACAATATTCCTCCCAAATTTCAAATGAAACTGCAGTTTCTATTTGAATTTATTTGCAGCAGAGCCATTGAGAGAGAGAGTTGCGTCAACTCCGTTGACTCCATTGGAACAGTTTTTTCACAGCAATGGCGGTTCATGGAGGCTCTCAATAGTTCCCGGAAGTTGCTCGTATTGCGGGGAGCTGCGGCTAAACAGACCAGTTGTAACAACTTTAAACCCATTTAAAGACACAAGTCACTTAAAGCGTACGTAACATGACATCATGAAAATGACGTTTCATGCAGTCTGTTATGTTGCCGTGTTTGAAAGTAAGCTGTCTGCCAAGTTGTAAGTCCGAAGGTGAATAAATAACGAAGTAATTTGCTTGTAAAAATGGGAGACGACTCTAAATCACACAAACGAGTCGTGGACGCATATCTACGTCACTAAACATAAACGTGTTGCTGAGACTGCCGGGAAAACGTATGTCTCCTCCCCCAAACACTGTCGCACGTTCGTGATGCATGTGTATCATGTCTAGAGTCTGTGTTCTACGGTGTGAAACTAAGTCTGTCTTATTTCAGTACTGTGTGCGCGTCATTTCACCGATGATTGCTTTGATAATCTTGCCGCGTTCAGTGCAGGATATGTGGAACGACTATCCTTGAGAGAGGGGGCAATACAACTCTATTTGTACCTTTTAGCTCCTTATGTCTGTGTTTAGCTAATGCATATAACGCTAACATTAGCATGTAGCGTTATTTCTGGCGTGTTACAGTTTGTTTATTTTGCTATTTACTCGGCTGATTTAATTGTTCACTCCATGAATTCTCAAAGTATTTGTTTCAAGAACTAAGTCGAGTACTATCTGTATTGTAATAACATCGGAAGATACGAACACGGTACACTGTATGTCGTGTCAACTAGTCCATGTATAATACTGTTACAAGAGAATTGTAAATGTCCTTTTTCTTACTGGGATCTGCAGAAGGATGAATTAATTATCTAAATACTTTAAACGTTTATGAACCTAATAGAATGTTTAACAGACTACACCATCTGACAAATCACATGACGCAAGGTTACCGGGTAGGAGGGGCCTAGACGGGTGAATCGCGGAACGAATCATTTGAGAGTCAGTCAAGAAGTAGGGTACGAATAACTGCATATAATTACGAGATTAAAGTGTGTATAAAGTGTGTGTACACATTGTATGTAGATAAACTTGTTGTTGGACACTCCATTACCCAAAGGAGGGCCTAAAAAACATATATTACCTACTCTTTAATAAATAGAAAAATGAAAGGAATTAAGCATTTAAAGAGAAAACATAACTTCCTGAACTATCTGAAGGCTCCATGAATCACGAGAAAAGTGACAAATTTGAACTTCCATTGTCGCGACTCTCTCTCTCTCAATGGCTATGATTTGCAGAAAATGAACAATGGAGAATACAGTAATATTTGTACACTTTTTCAGGAAAATGTTTTTTGTTTGTTTATTTAGACAATGTCAGTGTTTCACATTGCTCTTGGATGACTTTCACTCCTGAGGTTTGATTTGACTGGAAAACAAAAGATACTGGACTGGAATGGCCACAGCACATCTAGAAAAACTTATTTGAAACATTAATTCAAAATATAATTTCGTATGCACTTAGTTCTTAGTTACTAGTTAGTTTCTTAGGGTCACGTTTTGAACAGAATCGATTCTTGATGTACTAGCATATTTAAGATTTAATATGTCATCGCATCACGTTTGCGCTCAAATCAGACTAGTGTTACTTTGGCTTCTACTCTTAGAGCCAGAGGTCGCGTTAGACTAGGAAAAGTTGTATAAACTCCGTCAGAGAGGTAATGCTATACACATCAGCAGAAGCAGCCAACAACCACCAACAAGTCTAAGCCAGACGATGTTCAACACGACTACACAGCAAATACTCCTGACCCAAATTTTGCAGAGTAAAATGAGAAGACTACAAGACACTGCTTGATGCCATTTAAAACTTGCTTTCAATCAGTGCTGTTAAAAATGTTAAAAAAATATTCAAAATGAATCACAAAGAAATATTGAATACGCAGATTGACAATATCTTAAAAAATCCTCCTCACCCCTAACCGTGACCCATCTCTACAGGCCGCAGGGTCTCAAATGACCAAGCAGGTTTGTTCTCAACATTACTTGCAGAAAAGCTGCAGAGGAGAAACAGCTCTTGAGCTCACAGATTAAGATCAAGCCTGGCTTGGAAGGAAGCAATGGTAAGGTAAGACTTGCTTTTGCAGCGTCTGACGTATCAGGATTCTGTGACAGGATTTTTTCCTGTGAAAGTAATCTTGAATTTAAAAATGTTACTGCAGCATCACAAAAAGCCAATATTAATAATTATGCATTTTCAAATGCAAAAGAAATGTGACATCACACTTTTATAGAAGTGTTAAGGTGTATCTACAGTACAAACCCCAAATCTTTCAAAGGTTATTTATAATAGTTTTACCAACATTACCAAACTTTCATACAAGCTTAATGTCTGGGAACTTGGGCTGAAAGACTCCAGCAAAACTGGTCTGAAAAGTCTGATCACTGATGAGATAACTCTACTCAAATCCCATTCTGTTTTGACAAGGAATCCGTTTTCTAGCTGCCACAGACGTTCTGGAGGGGAAAGTGTTTGTTAACTGCAAAAATGCATATCATGAGCAAGATGAATGATTATCAGTGCATGAATCAAATTCGCTTAAAATGGCAATGATTTCTGTCACCATTTTCCATGCGTCATTAATCTTAATAATATCACAGTACATGGGAAAAGACAAATCATATGGAACGCACAAAAAAAACGCTCGCAGTTAACTTTCTTTTGTTTTGCCTGCAGTATCTCGAAGGAAACGGATCTTTCGCTCCAGCATCTTCACTCCTACTGGCAGCTGCCGCATCGCTTCTCATTTGCATTAAAGTGAAATTTCTCAATTTTGTGCGCTGTTATGATAAATGTACTGATACATACTAAATACTAAATAGAAGCTTACACAGATGCTAAGAACTTAACCAGAAAAAGACAAAAATTTGCCAACACACTCCGAATGTGTCATTGACACCTACTGTAAATGTATGTTGTGTGCTGCTGACTGTACATCACTGAAGATCAACAAAGATCTTATTCATTTGGGACTCTGTTTGTGTGGCTGGAGTGTGGGAAGTAAACTACTATGTGACCACACACTTGTATGTGGAACTGCTGTTTTTTTACAAATGATTAACCCATTACGGCTGAAGGCATTTCTAGACTGGCCAAAAGTGGAACACATCTATAGTGGTAACAGAACCGGCTAAACATGGAAGCTTGCGAATACTGTGTATTGGCTGTCCTGAGTGTGACTTTTAACTAGGGCTTTGCAAAAATATTGATACATGTAACTGTCGCAAAAATAGTTTTCCCCATAGTCTATAGCGTAGTGATACCTCTGCCATCTATGCATTTTTTTAAATCACGTCATTAGCATGGCAAAAACTATAACGCTCCGAGCTTTCAGAGCTGACGTGCGGATGTGGTTTGGTTTTAAAAATAAGTCAGGTAACGAGTTATAGAAAACAAATGCCGTTTGTACGCTTCGCAAGTCACGAACCACCAAGTCACTTGCCTATTGCGTGCATTAGACTAACAGTTTATTCCAATAAGTAACTATAACATCTATTGTGCTTTCACGGATGTGACACCAGGAAGAGCATATGAATCGTACGATATATTGCCCAGCCCTAGATAGTATGCATTGACGTCACTTTCCCACATCAACATGTCGGGACAAGCCCTGGGAGACGCTGGGTGGCAAAACCCAGCAAAATGGCTGAGGAGAATAGGAAAAACAAAGAAACCCGCAATTATTTGATGAACTTACAGCCAGCTGGACTCGACGGTGATCCATACGACTTCCCTAGGACTTAAATAAGCATCAGGTGTTCCTGGACACTGAAATTTTGCTTTCTGATATTATAAGCATTCATTTTGTTGAGTGTTTTGCCAACCACGGGGTGTGCTCATGTGGTGTTCACGTGGTGAAGTGGACACGCCCACTATATATTGAGGCGTGGTGAAGGGGCATTTCATTTATTTGAGCGTTTAAGACTAACTTTTTATCTCCAGGCAACAACATTCCTGTTGGATGATGATGTTTCTTTTTTTCTACTGTGCTGGTGTTGTGGTTGTAGATATTTGGAACATTTGAAAAAATATATAAACTTTAACAAACCAACCAGCGGATCAAGTATTTAGTTAATATATAAAACATATCATGTCTATATTAGGAGCAAATACTTCCTAGTTTACTAACCAACAACTTGTCCCTAGAAAATTACAATCCAAACAGTAAATGGAGCGAAGTTAGCAGTAATACCATAACATACGATCTAGATCGAGCGGAGCACACTACATTTTTATTAGCACCGAAGTATTATAAAATTCTTCAAAATAATTAATACGAGAACGTGGAAGGGTGGGAGGCCGGGTAGGACTCTTATTATTTAAACATTAGCAGGCCCATCCTTCACAGAGTCAAACCCCTAATAGGTTTTTATTGGCTAGGTAATATTGCTCTTTCTGTATTCAAATAACTTTTAAAAGTGTGGATTTCAGTACACTTAAGTCCAAATAAGTCTGATCTCTGCTGTGAGACAAAAACATAATTCAAAGCGGAGAAGCATGAAGGATCTCACATGATGTCAAACTGGAGTGTGAATATGCTTGAGAATGAAGTGGTGGGAGATGAAATGAAGAAAAGAGATGTGTTGATGGTAATGTCAGTTCCATAAGGACACAGCACTAGTCACACACTGTGATAATGGGCAGCGAGGTTATCCCTCAGCTATAGAACACCACACCTTCAACCACTGATGATGCCCGTGCTAGACGCTGAAACTAAACAAAGTCATTAGCGTTAGCCGAGAACTTCTTTCCACACTTATTTCAATGGCTCAGAATGGCATTGTTTTATGAGTCCAATCTTTCATGTGCTCCATTTCGCATGTAAAAAGAAATGTAAATGGAGCAGTTAAAAGCAGGCTAAACTTCAAGACAATTTTCTGCCAGCAGCTCATTAGTCTGATGGTTATGGGGCGCCACAGGTGCAGCGGTTTTCTGGCTAACAAGGTAAGCAACGGTCATTAAAGATTCTCTCACACTTACTGACAGAACACAGCGTTGACCTTGCCAACCTCAGTGAATTTCTGAAGAGTTTGAGTAAGAAAGTTACAGATGTTTTTTTGACCGTGTCATGCTTTTTCTAATGAAACAAGGAAAGGACAAATCAGACTTCGGTTTCCAACAAAACACTGTTTACTTAAACATAATAGGGCTCTCTATAAAATAAATAAATAATGAAAAACAGTTGGTCAAGTAATACATTCTAATATGACAGCTAAAAATTGACATGTGCTCGGTTCAAAAAAACTGCATAGGCCATTTAGGGATGCACCGCCATATTGGTATCGGCCGATAAATGGTTATTGTTTAAGTTATCGGTATTGGACGATAAACAAATTCAGACCGATGTATTATAGCCGATAATTATGAATAATTTCCTCTGGCTGAATCGCTTCAGATGCACATGCTCAAAGTTAAAATCCAGCGCAGCACTGTCATGATCTTTCCCTTCCTGTTATTAGCCAGACATTGTGGAAGTACTATGTAGATATTTATGAATGTGTAAATTATAGCAACAAAAGAATGTTGTTTGTAGCCCATTTCAGTCTGAATGTTTTATGTCTAAAGACCTGTTAGACTTGTGGCTATTAAGAACATCTTTCTGTGTTGCTCTGGGAGAACATCTATAATTTGTTTATTAAATAAACATTATACCAGAAAAGAGTAAAAGTTAAAGAATCTTGAATTACTGTCAAGGCTTTGAACATTATTTTTTCCCTGAAAATGATATATTAATATGGAGGTACTGTATATCGGCTATCTGTGTATTCTTTATATTTTCTGTTTTACTCATCATATGCTCTTTTTTGTCTCTTTGGATGTTAAAGTCCATTGGTTAACCTGTGGTTGAATTTAATAGTACATATAAATAAAATGTCGTTGCCGGCTTCCAACGTTTAAGAATTATCGGTTATCGGTAAAAACGTACATACCGGTGCATCCCTAATCACATTTGTTTGCCAACAGTCCCTAATTAATTCTTCCATTTTGCAAACAAATAATCAGAATAAAAATTAGGCTAAAAATAAAACATGATACTAACATAACGAACATAATGCCCCATATAAACCTTCACTAATTTCTCCATTATTAGTCCATAAGAAGTTGAACACGCAGTGTTTTTTAACAAAACAGTAAAAATCACACCCTGCCGATTGCACAAAGCTTTGCTTGTACAGTGCAAACAAGAAAAGCATCATTCCCCCCCCTAAATTCTGTTTAATCATGCCCGGTTCAAGCAATATCAAGTCGCTGATTTCTCCTCTTTGTGCCGATACACTAAAAAATAATATCATTAAGGTCTCCCTCCTCACCACCACACACTGCATTAAAACAAAGTATCTCTATCCAACTATGTCTGGGCCAAACAAACCCCTACGTTCCTAATGCGATCTGTTATAATAGAATCTGTTTGATATCCCATTTGAGAGCGGACTCCCGGCAAAATCGGTCGTATCTGTCTGTCCACATAAACTACAAAAAACACATCGAATCTGTCACAAGACGGACACAGAAAGCATCTCATGTATCGCGTAATCCATCAAAAAATGACACACTATTGTTAAGTGGTGATCACTGTAAACAATAAAGGGATGTTTTGTCCTGAAACGCCCTTGATGTGGCCGTTTAAAGAGCTGTACAGTACACAAAGCAACCTAACGTATTTGTGGGATTGTATCGGCGTAATTGCGCCGCTTATTTTTGCATGAGATCATTAAGCGCCGTATCATTTCTCTACGGTCAAATCTCCAGTGATTCTCGCAATGCCCGCACTCGGGGGACTCCGTCTATCATTTCCAAGAATTATGAAACAGCATCAGATTCCTGAGGCGTGCGGTTTACCATGTTACTCCCATGTAACAAAGCGTTATTCTTGGCTGACCGTCGGGAGAAAACCATGGGCTGAAAACGCAAGCGTTCATCACATTTCTCAACAATGCAGCAACTTGTTTGAACAATCAACACTGATGTGACTCGATTCGCCGCATCGTTTGCAGGAAGTGCATTATCATATTGCATTTACGTAGTGAGAATTTTACTTCATATAAGCATCTACGCGCCGTGTTTAAGTTTGGCAAAGGTCGTGGCGACATGCAATAACACTCACAATAAATATCCTCACTAATGCATCCCAATCAATCTCCACTATGGACACATGTGGATAAACATCACAAAAAACCTCGAGATAGTACCTGACACAGCTGTGACGCCGTAGCCATTGACTGTCTATAGCGGCGTGGCGCGCGCTCCGCATCCCATCTCTTGTCAAACTGTACGGTCGCGTACGCCTCTCTCGCCGATATTTGGACGTTCGTGAGGCAAAGGGGCTTCCCCTCCCGCTTGTCAAACTGGAAGCGCGATCATGCGTCCAGCTGATCGGCGCAACAACAACAGACGCTGTCGCGCAACGCATACATTTTACACCGCACCGCCCTGCACGCGACGCCCGGGGGCCCCGCCCCCTTCCATGCTCTCGCCGCTCTCGGCGTGATGAATAATCATGAGGTAGTATCTTTCCGCGACGCCTATTGGCCGGGGAAGTAGCTTCATTTCGAGCTCCCTCCTCGCTGTCAGACACCGAGAGGTGACGTCATGGAACATTCCAAAAATTCCACGTCCCGGTATTCTTTATTTCAACGGGACTCTGAAAAATACGTGTTGTGGATAATACCAAATATTATTCAAATGCTCGTTATTTAATCACTTGGTAGGCTAGCTGTGAATGTTCATATCATGTACCAGGTCTAAAATGTGCAAATTGATTAAAATCGACATAAACAGACATTATAAGCAAAACCCAAATATTGATGTTAGTTTAAACACGCCTTAATACATACAGAGCAAGTGTTTCACGATGCACAGGTTGCTGATGTCAGCAGAATTCCCAGAATTCCCTGACTCAGTTGTACTCTTCAGCAGGACTAAAGCTTCCGAGTCGCACTAATGGTACAGTTGCATGGCCCACATGGGGACTATTAGTGGGGTTAACCATCGGCATGGACTGTAACCCTTTCCCATGGGGGGTAAAGGAGGACATACTGGAAGAACATAACTAAACTTTTAGTATCTCAGGGAAAAAGTTGCTGCCAAAATATATCATAAAATAAACTTAAGAGTATTATGGCCTTTTATTTTAATTTAGCTGTGATTCTCAACTAGGGTGCATATTGAATTCATTGTAGTTTGCATTTTTAAATCTTTAAAACAGAAATATGACTTTTTGTTTATTGTTTATTTGAAAGTGTGTGTCCCTACTTTGATAAATGGAGATGAATTAATTCAGTTACTATTTGAGTACAGTATAACCAAAAGTTATATATATTGTCTTTACGGGCATAGCTTTCCCAAAAATGAAAATTTTGTCATCATTTATTCACCCTCGTGTCACTCAATATCTGTATACGACTCGTTCTTCTGTGGAACAAAAAAGAAGATATTCTGAAAAATGAGTCGTTCTCAGTCGTCAATGTCCATAAATGGAAGTCAATGGTTTGCTGTTCCGCAAAAAAAGAAAGTCGTACATGTTTGGAATGACATGAGACTGAGTAAATTATTACAGAATTTTCATTTTCGTGTAAACTACCCCTTTAAAGACTACACTATATATAATAATCTATATAAGAGGTATGTGTATAAATAATAAAGTGTCTTAGTTATATGTTGAAGTTACAAGAGAAAGTTTGCAAAATATTTAAGAAAACCTCAACCTTTACACCTAAGGGATCATAAAAGCTCAAACATCACAGGGACAATCATGAAATATTGTTTGGCTTTTCATTGTTGGAGTTGAAAGAGTTCCCTGCCCACTCAGATTTCAAAGTACAGTGAGTTTGACAATGCGGCACACCAAAACGTCCATCTGTGCTATTATTTTCTTAATAAAGCCGAGAGTGAACGAATAACAAAGTTATCTCCTTTAAAAAAAGGAGTCGACTCTGAATCACGCGAACGAGTCGTCTGTTGTTCTAATTTCGGTTATGCATCAGATTTGCGTCACTCTGTGCAATGCCTGCCTACATTTCATTTGCTACACTGTTCGGCGTGTACGCGATCGACCAATCACAGCAGACGAGACCATCTGACAAATCAGATCAGAGTATGCTGACAGAAAGGAGGGGAATCGCCAAACGAGTCAGTCAAGAAATAAGGTGATAATAACTAACTATAATTATAAAATCAAAATGTTTTTACACCTTGTATGAATGTAAACTTTTCGTCGGACATTCCAAAAACCAAAGTAGGACCTTAAAAATCACAAAACATGTTCTCTTAAACACAGTCCTTGGGGCTGGATTGCACAAAGAAAACTGAAACAATACAACAAAGTTTGCGTAAAGTATTCTGTTACCTCTTTCTAAATATACTCACATGTTAGAATCTAAACACAGTCGACAAAAGAGTGCTGTTTAACAAATCCAACTTTTAGTCGAAACCCCCTGGAGAGTTTAATAACTAGGTACATACATAAATATAGCTGCTAGACCTATAACCTATTATTTAGCTTTTTTAGATTCATTTCACAGGGGTAGAATTACTTTTACGGAAGGAAAATACTACAACAATGTTAACAAGGTGTGTTTGTGCCATAAAAAAACAAGCAAAAACAAACTCTCAACGCCTAAAAATAAGAACAACCTTGCGTGATAAAAACAGTGTCTTGCCACAAGCCAGAGACCTTGTAATGCCTTATGATGTCACGAAAACTTAGAGAGGGTGTTTTGTCGTTGAATAGGTCAATGGCCTGCAGAATTAGAGATAAGGTGAGTCTCTCATCATCTCTGTGGGGCCAGCACTGCATATTTCTAGGTTTAGACGGACTCCCGGAGACTCTTCAATGTCCAGTAAAGTTCACCTGGCATTCAGGTGATGACTCATAGCCCCCGTGTGCCTGATTCTGTCATCGGATGCCACTGCCATTCGGACTTCCTGCGGAGAATGAGAGGGCTGCTGGCTCCATCGTCATGACAGCCGCTATATTCGAACGGGACACCTGACTGAGCGTGTGGCTGTGAAGTGCGTGATGGCTTAGGGGGCTCACGCAGAGAGGTGCCACACTGTGTTTGATTGATTGAGTTTTGTCACTTGCTCACACCCTAAACGGTTGTTCATTTTGAAGTGTATGCTATTTGGACTGCATCTTCATTCTTTGAAGAAAAAATGAACCAGTAAAGAGCCCAGTGGTCACAGTGCAGTAGCAAGGACACTTCTTTGTAAACGCTTCAGAGTGTGACAATATGATCGTAACAGGCTTATGTAAGAGGGATGCCTGCATGCTCATCTTCCAGCAGACAACGGCTGCACCGAATGTTATATAACTAGATCAGCCTTCCCATAGAGCCGGACTGTGCCTGTACGTGGCACACAGCAGTCTGCTAGAGAGAGAGAGAGAGAGAGAGGAACAAAGAGTCAAGATAATGCAGAAGTCATGCAAAACATTTTGAAAATGATGCTGTTAAAGGGATGGTTCATACAAAAATGAAATTTCCGTCAGCATTAACTCACCCTTATGTTGTTTCAATTCTGTATATATGTCTTTGTTCTGTTGAGCACAAAAGAAGATATTTAGAATAGTGTAGGAACGCAAACCGTTCTGGGGCACTATTGACCATGGTAGTTTTGTTTTCTCTTATGGAAGTCACTATAACTATTTGGTTACACACATCCTTACAAATTTATCTTTTGTATTCACGGAAACAATAAAGTCAATTCAGAAAGTGAGTAGATTAGGACAGAATTTCAATTTTTGGGTGAACTATCCCTTTAATGTGCTATATACAATCACCCAAGTAAGATACATGAAAAAAATTATCCAATCCAAAAAAATTGACTATAATCATGATGGTACAGACCACCTACAGTGGCGAGTTTGAGCTAGACCGGATATCGTTTCAAACCAGATAGTCAATTTTAAACAATCTTGGTGACCAAACAATTTGCGTCCCACATTGACCTCCATTTATATGGACACAGAACCACAGATCTCAAAATATTCTTTTGCGTTTCACAGAAGAGACAAATACAGGTTTTGAACTATGAGAGTAAATAAATGATTGAACTCTAGAATTTGTTTTATTCTATGTGGTAATTACATTTTTATAAATCATTAACATGTTATTATCTTATTATTTTGGTGGCACATGCAATGTAATAGTGAAGAATAAAATCAATAGGGTGTAATACATCTCACTGTGCTGGAAACATATGTCATCACCCTTGTAATATCAGATTTTTCATTATCCAGATCTGAGCCTCTTCTTGTTAAATGGGGGGCCATTATTTCATACAAGACTATCAGAACTCGCTAAATGTTGAAGAGGTCCAGAGGTAATCTGCAGATTTATGTCACATTTTCTATACTACTGGAAATCTTTATCTTAATCTTAATCTTAAACTTAATCTTTAAACTAACTGCAAACACTAGATTATAGTCAGAATACAGAATAAATAAGTAACCAAGAGGGAGGCAATGTCACAAGCCGATGGGTTTTATTAATGATATATTTTTGTACAGTGCAGCAAAAGATCCTTCTGGCTTTCATTGAAGCTTCACTCGCAGAGAGGCATGAAAACTCTCCGCTGCCAGGCTCCAGGTCTTGAGGAGTCTAATGGGGTGGTAATGTTGGGTAAATGTTTCCAACACACATGTGCCAGCAGGGCCGAAACTCAATTAGCTTTGCTCCATGCTGCAGCGTAATCCAATGTGCTTGGGTCTTACACTTACAATGCAATTACACAATCTGACAGCATCATTCAGTTATTTCAGTGCAGTTCCACCCAAATGATCCTTTTCTCTTGATATATAAACAGTTACAAACTCTAAAAATTGCTAATTAGTCAAAGAGAGAAAATCCAGCCACTGGGTCCTCTGCTTGGCTGTTTTAACCCATAGTATAATATAAACATTTTCTGAATTAATCTAACCCAGTGGCTGGGTTTGTCCCTTTTGAACCAACTCGGAGTTGAAAATCACCCAGCATTTTAAGTGTATACAATACACTTGACCCTGGATCACAAAACCTTAAGTAGCACTTGTACATTTTTAGTAGAAGACAAAAATAAATTGGACATGTTAAAATGATCGATTTTTCTTTTATGCCAAAAATCACTAGGATATTAAGTAAAGATCATGTTCCAAGAAGATATTTTGTAAATTTCCTACCTTAAATATTTAAAACTTTATTTTTGTGAGTGGATGGCCTAACACAGTGCCCCTGATTACATTTACATTTCATTTGGCAGACGCTTTTATCCAAAGCGACCTACAAGTAGGGTGCAGTGGGCAGCCATCACTGCAGTGCAAACAGGGGTAAGGTGCCTTGCTCAAGAGCACTTTAGTAATTTCCTGGTGGCACTGAGAATTAAACCAGTGACCTTCTGGCTACGACTCCAACTCTCTATCCACTAGATCACAACTGACCCCAACTTGATTAACAACTTAAATTTTCTCAATATTTTGATTTTTGCAGTTTTTATCATACTGTACATCCACAGAAATGTTATTTATTCAGCTTTCAGATTGTGTAAAAATCTCGAAAAATTTCCTCTTAAGACTGGTTTTGTTGTCCAGGGTCAAACATAGCATAGACAACCTCAAAGAGTACCTTTATGCACGCAAACCCAAAAGATGGTGAACTGTAGTAGTTAGTTTCTTTGTTCCAATGTAATTCCCATACATGTCAATGGTATAAAAAAAATTGGTATCAGAAAGGGACAACCCAAAGCTTTGGTTTAAAGTAATTCAATTAAAACAACCCAGCATAGGTTCATTTAAAACCCAACGGTTGGCTTTGTCCGGTTTTGACCCAACACTGGGTTGAAAATAACCCATTTTAAAGTGTAGTAGTATTTATGTTACTTAAATGAGTTTATTATTATTCTGAAATGTGGAAACAATCTAAAGTGATGGTAAAATGGTAATGGTAATATGCAGACACTGTAAAAAACACCAGATCATTTTCCCATTATTTTACGGACATTTCTGTTAATCCAAAAATGTAATTTAATGCAGAGCAAAATGTAAAATACAGGTTCATAGCTGTAAAAATGAATACGAAAAATGAATTCATATTTAAACAGTATATTGTACCTTGTTTTTACAGATTTTTTTAGAGTGTATGGTCTTTTAAATCATTGGTCCTCATCTAGCGCAGTCTACTTTACAGTCCTTAGAGCATCTGTTATCAATCTACCTAAGACACGAAATACGACAAATTTTGATATTGTTTCACAAAAAAACCCACGGCAACTTTAGTTATTCAGCCGTAAGTTGTCTGAAATCAATAAAATGCTGCTCAGCACAAACAAGTTTCTTCCCTCGGAGAACTTGATGACAGTTACTGATGGTTGAAAGATCGGTGTTGTAGTACAGAACACTTAAATCTCCATTTCTGTGATGAATTAAGGGCCGACAAAAATTGTTCAGCAAAACTGTCACAGTTGCAATGCATGACTGCGCATCACTTCCATCGACAGCGAGCTAAGTATCGCTTTTGTGATTTCTTCATGGGGTTAAAGGGTTCCCTGGAGATACACTTACTGTACCAGTCTGGCTTTAGGAACTCGGGGACAAAGCCTGCAGAATCAGAACATTTTGCAGCCCTGCTGAGTCAGTGTGTGTGTGTGTGTGCCGGAGCTGGGAGAGTGAGATCATTTTGTTGATGCACGTCTCTCCCTTGTTCATTGTTAGGCAAGCCTGCTGGGGGAGAGAGAGAGTTTCCAGACAGGAGTAAGTAGTTTATATGAATTGATGAGGAGGGTTATTTTTCTTTAATGCTTCTTCCAAAGTGTCTCATACTGCAATAAGATAAATGTGGCTGTGAGAGAATAAACCAAGCTTTTAGACGAAGCGTGAGACTGAAAAAGAAACATTGAGAACACTTGTGAGTGATATTACTGAAAAACAATAACTGTTCTTGTAGGCATGACGAGCTGATGTTTAGCCGGACTACCGATCTCCAAAATCTCCGTCTGAAAAATGCTGAAAAATGTTGTTTGCATCTTTAAAACAATAAGCGAAATCCACGTACGAAAATCCAAAAATTAATATTCTGCAATAATTTACATGCCTTCTTGTCATTTCAAAACTGTATGCGTTTCTTTCTTCTGCAGAACACGAAATAACATATTTTGAATAATGTTGGTAACCAAACAATGGCGGTACCATTTACTCCTCTGTACGGATACAAAACCAATGCGTCAATGGGTACAGCTGTTGTTCGGTTACCGACAATCTTCAAAATATCTTTTGTGTCCTGCAGAAGTCAGTAAGTCAGTCAGAATGACAAAAGAGTGATTAAATGATGACAGAATTTTCACTTTTGGGAGAAATTAAACTAACCTAAGTGTTTAGCGTGTCGACAAAACGTCTATATGCTCTCCTACTTGAAACTCGCTTTGGATAAAAGCGTCTGCAAAATGAATAAATCTAAATATCCCTTTAAATGTACTGAAATAAACCTAATACCATGTTTGTTTCCATCAAGCGTACAGAAAGAAACTTCCAGCACTGGACAGCTGCAAAGCCCCGTTTGAAAAGAAAAAGTCGTCTATTGTCCTCTGCCCTCGAGTCCTGCCGTCTTGCGGTTCTGGGTTGGCACCGAGATCGAAGTTTTAAGAACCTCTGTTCCACATAGGCGGAGTCCCAAGATGCCAAACTCTGACAAGAAGAAACCAAAGGTTGCTGGCATCAGCTATCAGACAGATCTGATTAAAAATGAGGACAAAGACAAATGTGAAATATTCAACTCGCCTACACGAGCCAGAATCAACAACTGCGCCATCCCGTATTTGAAGACAGAGCTCTGTGCAACAGCAGTTATGTGGATCAAGAGTAATGTCCTGCGGTGCATTCAGTCAATATCTCAACGCTAATTGGGAAGCTTTATCTCTGCAAGCACACATTAGCTTTCTGTCTTTATTAATCTGCAATAATTACCGTCTCCCTTCATTAGATGCTAACGGCATTAAAATGACGCCATGGCTAGGCGCTTTTACGAAGAGTTTAAGCCGTGCATCCTCTTTAAATTCAACATGAACTGATATTCAGAAGGATTTGGACTTCTCTAATGTGAATGAGCAGATTGCACATTTTATTGGTTCCGAAGTGGAAGTCTACAGTCGATTAGCATTAGCTACATAGAAATACACACACATATTAAACCACGACACAGCCTTTCTAGAAACTGCATTGAATATCAATTGGTAACTGTGATTAATGTTTCGCAGACTCGCATTCAATATTTAAACTCGAATGGTGTCATACATCCGTAACATCCCAGAGCTGTCCTCTTTATGCAGACTCATTGGTTTGTAATACACCCGCCTGGCCGTAAACGAAAACCACAAAGGTACATCATGAGAATCGTAGAACCCTTCCCTACATATACAGATCTCAGCTCTACTCGAGTAGTGTTACACAAGCGTGAAAAACATATCAACACTATTAGCAAAACACCATTGCATAAGCAAGCATTATCTAGGCTTAGCCAAGCTGCCAACTGATAACCGCACATCTGAGGAGAGGGGTTTGATTTGAAGGCCCAAAAGCACTTAATGCGCAAACCCTCCTTGTCAACCGTCCACTCCAAACATCTCCAGCATCGAGAAGGATTTACAAAACACATTTAAAGCAACACTATCCAAGTCTTTTTCTTTGTTTGCTCTGGCAAGTGAGATAATTGTTTGCAAGTAGAAGAGGGGTTTACGGTCAGCGGGGCCATTTTGGGGAGTGACAACCACAAGAATGAATCATTCATATGGACTTACAAAACAACGCTAAGTTGCCTTGGTGGGGCGTCGATAATATCTCAATAAGTCAGTCAATAAATGAAGACAGTAATTGACGTCATAGACTTTTTAAACCATGATAACCGCTGATATGACATTGCATAACTGGGGGTTTTATCTAATACTTTAAAATAATGCTACATAAGCAATGATGGTCATCAATGCAAAGCAAAGATAAAATCAGAAGCTCATTAGTTCCACCTGCTGGGCGGATGGCAAAAAAGTCCAACATCATTCTTTTGTATCATAATAGTTTAGATTTAATTGGCTAAAAATATAAACTTAAACCGCAAGCAGTGGTTAAACAAGTCAAACAACGATCATTCAAATTCCGATAAGCACATGCACAACAGGCTTGTCAGATCAATACAGATGCTTTGGAAAGACTCAATGCCAATAAACCAAATTTCAATACACAAGTTTATTGAAATATACACAGCATTAGCACAGATCGAACACCAGATCGCTGAAATATTACTTACACATACTGTAGGCCAGTCCATGGTATGAAGAAAACGAAATCTTACAAAACAGCAAAGGCACTTTTTCACAGGTCTAAATAAACCCGTTTACTTTCAATAAGGCACATGAAGAATTTTACACAGGATGAACAACAGTGTTTCTTCAACTAATAGATTACAAATGACTTGTCATGCTTGTGTAAAACTGTTACGCTGTGAAAAGGTTACAATTTGCAGTCACAAGCACAATAACATATTTCTCGAGGCAGAAACATCTTCAATACCTATATAGTGTCAACTTCATGTTTTCAAAATTAAACAGGTTTTCAGCGATGTTAAAAAATGTAACCGTTCAGAAATGTTTCTTTGACAATTTGAAAACCAGGTCCACAAAACTGAACTAAATTTGACTCCAGCATGTGCTTACAAGAAAAATGTATCATGGGTAATAAAACAGAAATAAAAGGTCTCCACAAATGGAAAGATTAGCGTTATTAATTCTAAAAGGACATCTACCAATTAAACACATCAATGATCCACATACTATCCAGCCCTAAACTATAAATCTATGTGTAATTATTACATTAAGATAGTTTTTCCAGCCACAGGTTATTTAGGTACTCCGTACGCACACATTTCTGCTGAACGACAAGCACATCAGGTAAACGTCTGCCTCTGATGGACTGACAGCACCATATTCATTGTATTATTTTGGATACGTGACCAATATTAAAGCACAATCTGTGTGTTCGAGGCAGTAAGAGACTCCGTGTGAACCAAAAGTGCTGTGTGGTGAAGGGTGTGTCGTTTTGGGCTTATCTTCCGCATGCACAAGCTCAATGGGGCTCTATATAGGGCTCGGGGGAAAAAAGCCCCCTGCACAAGCCCCTCACCACCTCTGACACTGCTTCACAACAAAGTGTGCAATGTCATAGAACTGTAGTCTACGATAGAGACTGTGTATTAAACAGAATATTGAAGAAGAGCCTGATGTTAAAATGCTATATAAATGATTTCCTCTTCAGGTAGTGTAGCAGCAGCAACATGCATATATGATGGTCTGTCGGACAGATATTAAGTGTAATTGCACCGAAATGTGTGGCTTCTGGTTCGAGAATCTGACCCCTTTTAAACATAAAAGCAGTGACGTCACCTCAAAGTTATCAAAATTAAAAAGGCAACAATGACTTTATATATAAAAGCTAACTCTTAAGAGGCATGTGGGGATAAATGAATCTGTATCGACAGCACAGTAGAAGCTACATATTGATCTAACCCATTTCATTCATTTAGCCCATTTATACATGATGTGTGGGGACACAGAGTCAGCCGGAGGCTGCTGATCACACTACATTAAGAGATAGGAAAGAGGACACCGCACGCATATACAGAGGTCAGCGATGTGAAGATTATTCATACACAGAAAGGATTGTACTTAAGAGGGATAGTTCACCCAAAAATAAAAAATATTTTATTTTTATTTTCAATTACTCGCCCTCAGGTTGTTTCAAACCTATATGTTCTGTTAAACACAAAGTGAGATATTTTGAAGAATTTCCCTTTTGGGGTACCTTTGACTACCATTACATTTTTCCTACTATGGCAGTCAATAATGTCACAGAATTGAAAATGGCTTACATTCTTCAAAATATCTTTCTCTGCGTTCATCAGAACAAATAATAAATACAGGTATGTAATAACATGAGAGGGAGTAAATGATGACATTTTGGGTGAACTATCACTTGCGCAAGAAGGTGTCCGATAATCTTTAGTGTGCAATTTACAGAACAACATTTCAAGATTTATCTTTGCACCTATTAAAATACTTGCAACGGTATATAAACGTGTTTTCCATGCAGTTTTTAACCGAATAGCCCTATAATCTTAATAAACAAGAGTAAAACGAACATGTCATGTACAGTCAAGGATTTTTTTAAGATTTGATCTTGAGGTTAGTTAAATCACTTTTGATATTGAATTGCTTCCGTAGTTTAGTTCCATTGTTTTCGGAGAGTTTTTTTATATACTCAACAAAAACACTTATGAATGGGTGAGCGCCACGCCAGCTTAGCTGAATTCTCGATTGGGCAAGATGAGAGGAGCCACAAGGGTCCACAGGTAGACGGCCAGACCTAGCCAGCTGGAGGATATCTTCACCCACACCGCAGGCATTGTGCTTTGCATGGCCTGAGTGGTGGTGTCAGGTCTGGAAGTGGATAAGAGGAGAGAACAGAAGAAAAAGATTTAGACTTGAGTTAGTGTACAAAGGTAATCTATTAACTAGGGCTGCACGATTCTCACTAAAATGTGAATCATAATTTTTCTTCATGGGAATTGAGATCACGATTCTCTCACACGATTCTAATTTTTTCAACCACAACTTTTATTGAACTCAAGTAAAAAATTTAACATAGTTATTATAAAGTGAAAAAGTAACAAAAGTTGTCTCTCCTTTTTTTTCTCCTTGTGAATAACTTTACTCAAGCAGTTGAACATAAATAAGAGAAGAATGTTAACAATAATAAACAAAAATAACAAAGGAAACTGTGCTTTCGGACCATAAGTAAATAACTTAAGCTGTTAAAAATAAATAGGAGAAGAGTATTAATTTAAAAATAATAAATAAAAATAACTAAAAGGAACCAATGCTTTTCAAATACTACAACTGGCCAAAAACTTTAAAGGTTCTTGGATCTCTATCTTGCAGTTCTTTCTAGATTGTCATTCTACACTGTGTGTATAGATTTGGCAATGCAACAGACAAAAAAATAGTTGTGAGATGGCAGAGAGTAGCGCTTGTCAATAGTCTTTATCATTGCCATGAATCCCTCGCTTGTAACTGTGTTGATTGGAGCCATGTCTTTAGCTAGGTGATAAGCGATGGCGTTTGTTATATCTTTGTGCCGCTGGGAACTTGAACAGTATGGTGATGCACCGTGTAATGTCCGAGTTATGGACGTTTGTGTCGTCTGGTGGCCGGCATTTTTAGGTTTAGCTCCCTTGTCTCTCATTGCTGACTCGTACTGTATTTTGTGGTGACGTTTTAGGTAGTTATATAGATTTGTGGAGTTACCTTGCGGCGCTGCGACGATGCCCAAGCACTGTTTACAAATGATGACTTCTTGTGCATCGCGTCAGGTTTAAACCCGAAAAAGTTCCACACGGTGGAAACGGTCCTTTTTTTCGGTTCTAATACTGATGCTTTGTCGTCAACAGGATTTTACACACTGGTGTCCATTTCCTCTTTTTGCCGCTCCAAATTTCCCACTCCAAATCCACAAAGTGAGCTGACTGCAACCGTTAGCTCTGGATCCTAATAAATAACACGTCATGTGAGCGATAGCGCGTAACCCAGTAAATGAGAGAGGAGGGAAGGGATCGAGTACATTTTACTCATTTGCTATCTTTGACCTGATTGGTGAATTAACAGTGTTTTGTTTTAGCCTGTGTGAGTGTGACAAATACGTGATCTAAATGCTGGAAATACAAGGAAGTGAATCGCCGTCCATAAGAAATTAGATCGCATTTATGTATGAATCGAGATCGAATTTTTTTTCCGATTAATCGCGCAGCCCTACTATTAACCCCAGAATGAAAAAATCTTGTTCTAACATTTTGGAGCGGTTTCCAAGATTTTCATAAAACAGGATGAGGTCTTAGTTAAATTAGGAGATACAATTTTTCGTTAAAAACATGCTTTACAAAAAAACACTATTGATGTACATCTTGAAACAAAACCTTCACACTGATATATGTTAAGAAATGTCAGTGTACGTTTTTTCGATCAAGACACCCCTAAGGACCTTCTCACACTGTCCCGATCTAATTGATCGGCCTGGTTCAATTGACAGGTGTGAGTGCTCCCCTGGCTGGAAGAGGTGGGCTGGAGTGCCGTTAGGTTGAGAAAGGGGGCAGTATGAGCGCAAAACGCACCGGAGTGCGGAACTGAAAACATGACGTAAACTATGCGACTGTTGAAATTCCACCCTGACATTCACCTGTCACTCTAAAAAACTGATACACCGTGCACCGCGGGCCAAAAATACTCCAGATATTATGTTTTTCAAACATAATGCAACTAGGATTGAGCCCTGCCTGGGAAACCGCCCCATAGACAAACACGTCACCGCTGTCCTTCCTAAACCTCAGATGTCCAAATGCTATCAAAGTTGACAAGCGCTTTTTCTTACTTTTTATTGGTTAGATATCTCCAAAACCCATTGACAAACATAAAGGGTGACTAATAATGATTATTAATTATTTATGGAGGTTTTATAAGGCTGGCGGTGATGTGGATATGGTCTTGATAATGTTTTTAGTAGTGGTGGGCATAGATTATTTTTCTTTATCTAGATTAATCTAGATTAAAATGGCTCATTTGAATTGTGCCGAAGGCATTCAGAATATGTGTGCTACCCAAATAATGACTAAAAGTAAGTCTTTGAGAACGGGTTTCTCAAGCCAGGTGGCACATTAGACCAGGAGCTCATCATCCGTTTTCAAAATGCATCACAAACTGCTTGAGAAAGCTGTTCTACTATGATAATTTGTGATGAAAATGAAATTATGTTCAATAAGATGTACTTGTGTTTACTTCCGCATTAGCCAAGGGATGCTTTGCGTTTAGGTGGTACTTGAGACTGGAAGAGCTCCTACAGTACATTTACATTTAGTTCTTTTGCAGACGCTTTTATCCAAAGCGACTTACAAAGAGTTAGGGAGCAACAAGCGTATGTCCTACAGGAGCAATAATACATTAGGTGCCAATACAAAGTTACTGGTTTCAACTAAAGCTAGACCTGTTGAGAGAAAGTTTTTAAACCAACTGTATGTAAACCAATTCCGTACAGTAAACCAATTCCACATTGAACAAGGTGCAAACAACCTTAGTCTTGTCGAGGTTTCCATTGGGAAGCTTCTTGAAAAATAATTTTCCATGAAGCAAACACGGCGGCTTCATAGCTGCATCCATGTTAGCACGTCAAGTTTGATGTGGTAATTTCACAGTAACGTTATGTTGTGTTCAGACCAAACGCGAATGGCGCGTCAAGCGTGAGTGATTTACATGTTAAGTCAATGCAAAGAGGCAATAGACCTACTTGCTGCGCGAACCGAAGCCCTGATAATGAGATAATGAGGCGACGCAAATAACGCAAATCACGCGAGTTGAAAAATCGCGTTCTCGCCCCCTATAGTGCAATTAAGCTAGGTATACATCCGCGCTAAAATATCAAGGTGAAAGTCATCATAGCTTGTAGTATAGACCCAGCTCCCAACCCAACTTTGAGAAGATTAACGGCGACATTTTTTTTATCGTGCGATAAGAGTCTCACGTTAACGCAGCATGTTAACGCCGATAACGGCCCACCACTAGTTTTTAGTCATGTGGTCCCATGTGTGTTGGCTGTACAGTGCATAAAAACAAAACAAATTTAAGCTAAATACGCCTTCAAAAACCAAAAGGTCTGTGCCTGTCTGAAAAAAGACTAGTTTTTAGAAAGTTTTTATTGCATTCTGAAATGAAACAAGTATCAACCAGTGTATTTCAATCTACCTTTACAAGGGAAAAGCTTCATTTACCTGAATTTTAAACATCACTCCGAAACCCAAAAGCAGAATGATCACTTACTTGTACCAGTTAGTGAGAGTCATCATGATATAGAGAGAGGCCAGGAAAAGATGGAAGTGGAAAAAGGAGTAGCTGTATGTGACGGCGTCTTCCTCGTTGTCCACGGCACGCCGCACACCATCCTCACCCACCTCCTCAAACCCCTCAGAGCCCTTCCCTTCCTCTGTCTGCATCAGCCTGTTCACCTGAGCGTTGCTGGATGAACGGATGCTAGACAAACAAAGACAGTCATTCACGCTAACTATATATGCCTCAGTTTCCCTTTAGTTTGAGGACTTTGCAATTATGCAAAAGTAGGATGTCAACATACAAGTAGGCAAATACAAAGTGAAAAGAAAATGCTGGTGAGATCGATCGCATTTAGTGTATACTGTAACTCTTGAATTGCTTCATGTACCTTGCATAAAATGTGCAAAATAGGAAGATGACCAATCCCACAATGCCTTGAGCATCCCACCACTGCACTATCCCTGGGGCGCTTGTGGGCGTGGCCCCGGCTGTGCTAACATTGGACACCAGGCTGAGTAGACTGGGGTTACATTCTCGATCTACAGGTAGGTTCAGACAAAATGTTACACTGTGAAGAACATGTATTATGAAATAAAACAGACCACATATCAGTACATACTGTCACATGACAAAACTACTTATATTTCTACTAATATCCAAGAAATATCAAGTGCTCGTCTTATCATATTTTTGAATTTGCTAATATAGCAGCAAATGTTGGACCACAACAGATTTTGGGTTAACTAGTAAACCAGATTCTAGTAGCTAATCTGGTTTAATTCGGGAGACGAAAAGATTGAGCTCACGGGGTTGCATAACACAAAACAATTGCATCAACCTAAATTGTGTTTGAATGAAAGCTCACGAAATGATAAGAGACAAAGATGTTAGACAGAAGTCAATAAATATTTTTTGAGATTTTTTTACTTACCAGGATTGTTAGTCATGGCAGACCAGGTGACATACATAGTGTACAGAGTAATAATAGATGACTGAAGCAGACCAGACTGAGGTGCAGCATCCTGCAAACACAAACAAAAAATATATATTCAAAATTAACACATTTTTGGAAAGGCAGACATCAGATTTAGTTTCTAGTCTAGGAAAGAATATACACCCGCTGTACACATTTTGTTTTGAATGGAAAGCACAATGAAAATGTCAATATTCAGCTGATATGCAGAAAATAAGGACTAATGCAGAAAAGGAAGAACAGATGCCCTTCAATACAACAGTGAGATTGTTTTATGAAGTACATTCTCATTCCGCGTTCAATTCTGTTTTGTAAGTTCCTTGTTACCGCTGGGAGGACATCCTAACACACACATCCTAATGTGATGTTGTTTAAAATCAATACACTTTCAAAACAATTTTTTAGGGAGCGGATCTCCTTCATAATGACAGTAAACGTGAAACAGGAAATTATCGGAGAGAGAGAGAGATGGTGGGATTCAAGGTGCTAACTGCTAGGCCTTGGCTGGAGCAAAATCAATATGCTTGGTTGTTTTCCTTTTGAGAGCAAATTATCAGTGCCCAACACGTCCTAATGGATTCACTTCCGATTTAAAGAAAGAAAATAAGTTTGTGAACGACACTTGTAATGGAACATATGTCCCCAAACAGGAAGATAATCAGCAAGAACGTCGATTTGTGCTTTATATTCATCATGTCAGTGGTTAGCCAGACTTACCTGCACTTTGGGCAGAATAGACACCACAGAAGCGATGACGCAGAGAATAAGGTTGAAGCTGATGAAGAACTTGTGTTCGGTGCAGTTGTCGGGTTTCGTGTAGTACACATAAAACAGCACGATAGCCGTAAACGCCAGGGCGTAATTCAGGATAGTGAAGAACAACAGACCTGTAAGCATAGGTAATAGTCTCGTGATTCTTCCTTTGAAATGGGTGGACTGAGTCACACCCCTTTTAAAGGCTATTGTGGTGAACAGGATATCCAATGGCCTAATCGTACCTGAGAACCAACACTTTGTATTGCCCTCTTCGGCATTCCTCACCCACGCTTCGTTCCAGGAGTGGGCAAAGTCAATCAGGAGGATGAGCTGGATCAGGATGAAAATGAAGGAGCCCACAATACCAAAGTAGAACCAAACTGTAAAGAAAAAGATCAGTATATTATTTGAATGGGACTAGTGAGCAGCAACATTAAACCAAAACAGTTTCATAAATGGGATTTTTACAATTATCCGATCAGAAATTAATAACTTTTTCTGCATCTAGAACGTTGATAATTTTGCTTGAAGTAACCCATTATATTTTAATCACCATTATATAAAACAAATGAATCTTGAAGCATGCATGTATAATGCATTATATAGAGTTATTAAAGGTTAAAATGCATAATAATACTTCATAATGTGTGTTGAAATGCATTATATGTAGCTGTAAAGAATTATAACCAATTTAAAATGTGTATTGTAACAATGAATTGCTTAGTGTTATAATGTTATGTTATATAATTATAAGACATTACAATGCATTAAAAGGTGCATTACAACGCTTTAAAACTCCTTTTATAATTCATAATACATATTTGCTTCAAGGAAAGTGTTACCATGAATTTGAATGATGTAAATCACTTCTCATAAAGCAAGTGATAAGTAACCAATATAGATTAAAAATATCAAAAAATAAGAAAGTTTTATTAATATTTACGTCATTCAAAGCACTGTAACAAAGTGACTTAATGACTCAAATCTGTCAAAAGTTTTTGTAGATTTGTTTTGTAGATCCTATATAAATATAAAAAATTATTTAATACCACATTTAGTTTAACCGTTATTCTCTTAAGAAAAATATTTTCCAAAACATATATAAAACATCATGGTCATGTTTGGAAAATACCTTCCATGTCTAAACACAATGTTCTGCATCTTAAACTCCATGCCATGAGAATTCCGGCAAGGCAATAACAACAAGTTTCCAATGCTAATGTAATAAACTATGAAAAACAATAAGGTCTTTTCCCATGATTCTCATAACATTCAAAACAGTCATTAAAGAGTAATTGAGTTCTTCCCTCTAGGAAACTTTGCATTTGTTGCATTACATGAAATAAAGACCAGTATTTGTATAATGGCTTCTGGGAAAAACATCATCGTGACTATTGCTACATTTGGAGCTTAATGTCATTGTCATGTTGTCATGTTCTCATTGTGCATCTCCCTATGCAAATAGACGCCAAACACAACGCATAACACATCTTGGCACACCTCAAAAGAATTGAAAGCTACAATACTATTGTATGGCGTCATAAAACTAGAAGTGGAACCCATCACATCACAGTTATTTTTTTACTTCAAAACTGCTGTACAAACATAAACTTTTGATCTATATAATATGTACCATTATGAAATGTTCCATCTGGGATGAAAAAGGCTCCGACTGTGATACCAACAAGGATCAGAAACTTGAAAAACCAAAACCTGTTGGCAAAAAAAAACATGTCAATTCATGTTAATTCTGTAGTTCTTAAAGTGATCTATCACCCAAAAATGAAAATTCTGTCATCATTTACTCACTTTCAAGTTGTACCAATTGTGTATAAATTTCTTTGTTCTAATAAACATGAGAAAGATATTTGGAATAATGGCTATAACCAAACAGATCTCGACACCCATTGACTCCCATAGTAGGAAAAATTACTTTATCAATGTTTTTGTTCTCTTGAACACAATAGAAGACATTTTGAAGAATGAAGGACAGCAAAGATTTCTGGGGCACTTGACTACAATTGTTTTTTTCCTACTATGGTCGTCAATGGGTGTCGAGATCTGTTTGGTTCTAGCCATTATTCCAAATATCTTTCTCTGTATTCGTCAAAACAAAGAATTATATACACATTTGGAGTAACTCGAAGGCGATGAAAATGATGACAGGATTTTCATTTTAGGGTGAAGTATCACTTTAAATGTGTGTGTATATTACTTAATGACTTACCCGTTCTGAATGGCGGCACGAGGGTCTTTGCTGCTCCGTACGCGGATCATAATAGCAGAGAACAGGAAAAAGAAGCAAGCCATAGCAAAGCACATGCGGTAGACTGATTTGTATCCCACAATGACATCGCAGTTAACATGGTTCTGTATTCCTGGTATCGTGGTTCCTCCTTGACAAAAGCCAGGAATCTAAATGCGAAAAAATGTTAAAAATTAAGATAATTCACACATTACAGAATTGAATGAAGGTTCAGAGTGGGCCCACCTTGCTTAGCTGTGCCTCCATGCCAGGTAAGATCATTATTACAGACACCAGTGTTCCCAGCAGGAGGAAGAAAGAGAAGACCAGCCGGGTGACAGTGGAGTTGTTGGAAGAGGGACAGCAGCCACTCAGCAGACACGGAGCGGAGCCACACAAACATGAGGCCTGAAAAAAAGAAAGAATAGAGGAATTTAACATTATAAAAATAAAAATGTATACAAAATATGTCAAACATCCATAAAGTACAAGGAATGAAGAGTAAGCAAAACACAGGAAAATTAAATACCATAATATAGGCTGACGTGAGAGTAATATGAGTGAAATGCAAGGAACATGTTAAAATATATTCTCTGCATTTAATACTAGAAAATCACTTCTTAAGACTTTAACTTCCATAAATCAACAGTTTACTGCAGTGCTTATAAATGATTGAAATGTTGTTATTCATTCTGGGAGTTGTTGTTCAACTACGCCCACTTGTCACAAGTGATACTTCTCCCAAAAATGAAAATCCTGTCATCATTTATTCACCTTCTAGTTGTTACAAATCTGTATAATGTTTTTAGTTCTGATAAACACAGAAATATATTTGGAATAATGCTTATAACCAAACAGATTTCAACACCCATTGACTCCCCATAGTAGGAAAAAATATTTAATCATTTTTTCATTCTGTTGAACACAAAGAAGACATTTTGAAGAATGAAGAACATCAAACAGTTCTTGGGAACTTTTGACTAGCATTGTTTTTTTCCTACTATGGTAGTCAATATGCGACAGAGTTTTCACTTTTGGGTGAAGTATCACTTTAAGAGCGTAAAAAGTGTTATTGTTAAAGATACACACATCACAACAAAAACAGTATATCATTACTTAATCACATTAAGTTACTATGAACTGATGAGGAAAAACAAAAATATGGTAGTAATGACGATGGTTCTCACAAAACGGCCTTTTTATTATTCGTGTGATAAATTATTTACGGTGTTTTTAACAATAACGGGCGGGGCTAACGTCACTTCACTAACTTACTCGAAACCAAACTCGTTTGCTAGTTACGTAACACCGTATAACCTGACGGATAATGAGGAAATCAGTAGTTTCGATTTATAAACTAATATAGTTTAACACGAACTGCTTCATACGGTACATCATTCAAATATAAAGCCATAATTGCTGTATCATTTCTATACGTCACATGACAAGAACATCGCCTTGTTCTGTTGTAATAACAAAAAAGCATGTTTCTCCCAATGCTAATATGAACACTTCCGTGTAATTTATATCCGTGAATATCTCGTTGGAATAAATTTCGTTTTATACATTATATCAACGTGAATAATATAACTCTTTGATGAATGTAAAACAATTACATTTACGTGAGTTAAATACGTGTGTAACGTTACGCAGTTTTGTATGTTGTCGTATTTTCTTCGCCAGTTTAGTAAGCTTAAGCATTATGTCAATACTTAATATAACCATTATTACTTACACAGCTCGCAATAGAGCACAACGCCATACAGGCCCCCATCTTCTACAAAATATAATTGATCCCAAACCGTGAAAATATTGAACAGATGCGGCACAAGCTTTCGGTCTCTTCCCGTGACTTCCTCTAACTGCTTCAGACGCTTGAAGCTTTCCGCTTTAAAATACAACGTATGATGTTTCATAATAAAAGTCAGACCTTTATTTTATTATTAGACTTCCTATAACAGAATTAAAGGTTGTTGTTGTTTGTGTCAAAGTTCCTATGCTTCAATGTATGAAGTGCGGTCTGGATGTAATACCAATGCAAACCTGTATTTCAATACACATAAACGTATGAACGTACTTATATAAATCAAAACAATGGAACAGAATAAACGTTCATTTTCTTCACAATATAAATTCAATTTATTACTGTTATAACAGATTTTAACAGATCTAAAACTCAATAAACCATTGATGAGTCAGATATTGTAAACACAATTTTGTGCATTATTCCTGTGGGCATTGTGCTGCAAAATTGAAATGACTTTTTTTTATTATGGCTTTTCCGTTAATGTGAGTGTTGTGTCTGGTGCATTAAGTCTTATTAAAAAAAACCGACTAATTAAATATCTTTTATTGCGGTAGAGTGTGTCTGCAAGAGGGGCCGAAGCCTCCTCGAAACCTCCTCTTTAAATCTACATTTACTTTTAATATCCTAAACATTATATCGAATATATTTTTCAAATCTTAACATAAACGTTATGTTAACCAAATTCTGACGATAAAGACTATTCTGTCTCCCTTCATTGAGCCCTCTCCCCTACGAATCTTTATTGGTATCGTCCTCTGTGCGCCTGTCAGTTATTCCGCTGAAATCACGACCGTAAACGGGAGCCGAGATGGTGTCAAGCCTCAGGACCGAGGCAGGTGCTTTCAAAACACACTGCCTCCGGTAAAAAGGTAAAGTAGTTTATCCGTATCGTGATACAATCTGCATAAACCAGGACGGTGGATATCTCTCTAAACCGCTGGTAAGTTGTTGTTTCTTCCTCGCGCTACAGAGGGTTGAACGATGTTAATCTTTCATTCATCACCTGACACATTGTAACATTCGTGTTAAATCACAGGTTTTAATGTCTTTCTCTTGAACATTTGAGGTCAATAACATACGATATGAATATGGGATTGATGTCAGATGTAGATTAAAGATAAAGGAATACAATAATATACAGGCTGCTGGGGTTATTCACGGCAATATATGCTAAAAATAGAGTAACATGTGTGAGTAACATAAGGGTTACATGTACACCCGTGGGCTTGTGTTGCTGTCAGATCAATTTCACATGTAACCTGAGGTCAACTTGCACACAGCTTTAACATTACACATCATATGAACCAGCTTTGATGCAGGTGCTCACTTTGTTCAGGTGATGCTATTTTAAGTGCAGGACTAAATTTTAAATATTAAAAGCTGTGCATCGTTGTATAACATCTGAGAGACCAAATCTAAACTGTGGCCGTAGTTGTCCAGTCTGAGCGCTGGGAAAACGTGGCCTTGATTTGTTTATATAGCCTGTCACATAAAATCTGTCACCTCTCTGGGATCTTATACAACACTCTCATTAGACTTTTCTCCGACCGACACTAACAGCGCTGGACAGCTTGATATTCGCTTTTGTGCACAGTGCGCCAATCACAAATCTATATTGCAGTACAAAAAGAACGATTTTATTAATAATAGTGCGGGCACACCATGTTTTAATGAAGCTGTCAATGTGAAGGTTGTTGCTGTGAGCCTCCTGTCATTATGTGACCAATCGTGTGAGTCTAATGTAGGTAAACAAGTCAAAGGGCATGCCGTAATCTACGCCACATTTATTGTAGAGCGGGTTAGATCTTGTTTTTCAAATGCACATTGTGGTCTATGCCTTTATTTAGCTCCCTGTGTGGGAAACAAGACCTAAAGGTACACGATGTATAATTTTGTTTAAGCTAACCCATTATTTTCTTTTCAGGGTTGTGTGGAGTTCCCCGATTGAACGCCCATACAACAAAACTCGGGTTATTAGAGATAAAGTGACTGAACGGTAATAAACTGGCCATCCGAGTTGATAATGTTCATGTACATTTGTTCACGTCACATCATGAATTGCTCTAGTTTGTACATTGACTCTTTTGCAGCTTGTCTTTAATATTAAAGCTTTAATAGTCTCCGTCCCATATTTACAGTAACAATAGATCTTGACAAAGAAATTTGTCAAGGTTTTGTACTGTAATCTGCGTGGCATCCAGAGTCGACTGTATTTAAAGTAAATGTAAGCAAAGTTTAAAGGCGGATTAAATAAATAAGTGTGGCTTGGGGTGCAGCAGGTCCACTCCAATGCTGTCTCTCATCTTTAAGCCTTCAGCTTCATACAATATGGATAATAAACCTATAAGAGCTAGTCCTTGCCAGACATCTTGCCAGAAGAGAGGATGAACGAGTCTTTGGTTTGTGTAGCTGTGCTGTGATGGTGTGTAGTGTGTATCAGCGATGAGATCACTGGCTGGCAAAGCCTTAAATAACCCTTTTTAATTGCTAAGCTGTACTTATCAAATGATTCCTGCTCCTCCCAATTAAATATAAACTGCAAGTTTAAGGACGGTAGGGAGTTACAGAGATCTTTTGTGCAAGCAACTTAATTTAGATCTTTACATTTTTTTTTAATAAAAACTCAACAATGATACAGACTGTTGTATTCAGAATGGTTTTATTGCATTGCTGGGTGGTTGGTCTATGGCCCAAAAATGCCAATCCCTGGTCCACAGATGTGGCTCAAGTCCCTCTTTCGATGTAAACGTATTCGTTTTTTGCTCTTTAATGGTGTACAAAGCATTCACATTCATGAAAAAGCGCTTTGAGTGCCCAGGCAGAAAAGCGCTACATAAATGTAATGAATTATTATTATTATTACATATTCAAATAATTGCACACCCCTCACTGCCTTTCCAAGCATCACTACTGGAATCATTCTGCATTTAAAGTGCAATGAAAACTCCGGTCAAACCATCAAAATATGAAATGTGTCATATTTATGTCTGTTACCATAAAATCATATAAAATATGCTATTTTATCGCTAGCTACAGTATAACCAAATGTATGGAGGGGGTGAATACAATTTTTATTGAATCACTTTAATAAAGACCAGCATGTAATTTTGAACCATTTCAGTTCCTGTTCACTATGACATTGAGTGTCAATGATTTATGTACTTTTTGGAAGTTGTTTTGACCGTTTGAGAATACATACCAGGTATTGAAAAACACATGATTTTATCATGAAGTGATGCTTCCCATAAGGCGATGATGCAGGGGTCCAATACATCACTCATTTGAATGTTTATATATATTTATGTCCAGACATATGTCTGGGCAAGCACATGCTAAGTCTGTTAATGCGCAGACATTGTGATTCACACACAGAAACATGAGCATGTGCTTATGCCCACTCAAATTCGCATGCATGTTAATGCTCATACACACACACAGAGAGATGGGACTCGTGTCGGGGAAAAAATAGCTCACTTGTATTTTGCAACAGCTGTCTAAAAGGAGAACAGAGCAAAAGTGCATCTCAGCACTCTTTGTCAGAAAAGATTACCTGTTGCTATGCAATATAGGGATCTCTTGTTGCCACGGCAACCGCTTCCCGACTGAGAGAGAGAATGCGGGCCGATTCAGAAGGTTTGGTAGACTGGCCTATTTGTGTTTGTCAAAGACAAGCCTCGGGCCGCAGTGGAACCATGGAGATGGGTCAAGCATAAAAATGCATGCTTATAATGATGTGTTTCCTCCTGTGGGCAAGAGGCAATTCCTGTGAAGCCACTTCCACCTAGTGTTCAGAAAAGATGTTGAATGTGATGAAATGTTTTGATAAATTGCGAGCCTCAGCCTCACTCGTTCGCTCTCTTTTCTTTAGAGATGACAGAAGTGGAGCCGGTGCTGGATTTCGCCTCATCGGGCCGCTCTGGCCGCCGCAACGCACTGCCTGACATCCTGGGCTCTCCTGTTGGAGTCCCACCAGACCTGCCACTGAAACTGGCCGAGCTGTCCCTCACAGGTATCACGCTCAAAACATGTAGAAAACTGAAATAATCATACTTTTTATAGTAAAAAATGTAATAATTAATTTTCTTCTGTCTGTGTCTGTTTTTAGACGGTCCAGGTGATGCTCAGTCCCCAACTGCAGAGGAACCCTCCACTCCTACGGAGAGCCCAGAGGTTAAGGAGGGCTCTTAGGTGCCTGAGCCCATGCCTGGAACGCAGAGATGGGGCCTCGATTGCCCAGCCTTTCCCCCCGGAGCTCAACCTCTACCGACTGTTCCTGATGCCTGACAGACTGCATTATAGGAAGCACAAGAGTGCAGCTGAAATGTAAAAATGAAGGACAAGGCCTTCAAAGGGTCAGTGCAATGAAATAAAAACAGACAGAATGTCCAAAAAACGGGAAATGGAGAGGAATTTGGAAAGAGGATGTCAAAGAGCCATCCTCGCTTTTTTTAAACCCAGACAAGCCAAAAGGAGGGTGGACCTGTTTAGGGACTCTAAATAGAATTTTACGCATTCGTTTGACACAATGCTGGTCTTTTTATGAGCTTTCTAATGACAAATGTTGTGACTTGTGTGTAAATTCAGTGTGATTTGATAGTGTTTGATATAGTGTTGTTAGTAATGTGTCTTTCAGAATCGCCTCTTTGGAAGTGAGTGATCAAAAAGTGAGTAGGCGCGTGCAAATATTCAAGCATTATGTAGCGTTGACTTTCAAAACACGGAAAATCAAAAACGTATTGAAAAAATTAAAATCATGTGCAAAGTAATCATAAATGCCTATAATGAAAACAAAAAAAGAAAAATTCTAAATCATAAGTCGAAGTGTTCAAAGTGGAAGTGAAGTAAATTATATTCCTAAACTTAAGAGTATACTAAAAAAATAGCTGTTAAACAATAATCTGAATGCCCACATGCATAACACTGATATCTAAACATAAATATAATAAAATGAAGGAAAACAATGACATAATCTTGTCTCGGTGTGCAGGGTGTTTTCTGAAAATATGTCCAGTTTGTATTCTCTTTAAACTTTCACATATGATGTATAGAGTTTGTAACTGTATGCGATATACAGTACATTTCCATATAGATGTCATTGAAAACAATTCACGGTAAGAGACAAACTTGTTTGAGCTAAAAATCCAAATACACAGAATACATTTTCTCTTTAATCCTGTGGTGCGGAGGTGTTTAAGAGCCATAGCCTTTTTAAGGTCATTATAACCTTATGCAAATTCAAGTAAGGGATATGACTGTAATATTCAAAAAGTCTAGAAAGAAGTTTTTTTATAAATCGTCTGTGTCATCAAATGTGTGCAACTTCACTGATATTATTTATTAAGTGTGACAGATATTTCGGACGTCATCCATTCTCGTCCATTTTAAAACTCTCTATTTATTTTACAGTACTGTCAATAATGCTCTACACTGATAACTGCTAGTGTATAAGTGTAAATCGTAATTGCCAAACTGGGATAAAATTGCCTTTGTTTGTTTTACACTGCTGAGGTGTTTAAAAACATCGAGAAAGTCACACAATGTGTGTATTGTACACTATCTAATATTTCAAAGTCAGTCAGTGATTCTGTGGTACTCTTTATGATATACAAACATGAAATATGTACGGTTCTAAAAGAAAATCACAAACCTGCTGTACCTCAAAACCCAATAAATTATGTGCAGTCTGTTCACCAGCAGATGGAGACACTTTTCACACGTGGACGTTGCAAAAGCAGCCATTTGTTGTCAAAAAAGTAAATGGGGGGCAATGTGTTTCTCTGCAATAAAAATCAAATCTGTGCAAATATATATTTAGCTTTTCACAGGAGATAAGAGGCCGTTCAAATCTACTCTAAAGTACATGTTAACTATGGACTACCATAGCAGTGAATGTTGTCAAAAGAAATGTGCTGGAGACATTTAAAGTGGATTTAAACACAGCAATTCAGAACACGATTTTATGTGATGCTGAGACAGACTCTGGCAGTGCATCTGAGTGTTGTGTGAGCACTGGCAATCAAAGTTAATTTCCTTGATTGTAGTAACAAGTCATGATGCCGCAGTGTCTGAGAATCATCTTGTAGCGAGGTCATTTCTTTATTCTTCATCTACTAAAAACCTGCATAATGTGTGATCCTTGAGGATATATTGCAACTCATAGAGAGAAAGATTTATTATTTGCTGCACAAAAAAAAAGTTTTGTGCATAATTTGATTCATGTAATGCACACTACACACACATATTGGGTTTATGTGTTCTATGCAGACTCAACAGAGGAATATGTATATTCTCTCCACTAAACTTTCCCTAATAAACGCCCCTTAGTATGATTAATAAGCTGTTTTCTCATGAGGACCTAAATAAGGTTTGTTTCCCAAAATTAAAATAAATAAACAACTGACCTCAAAAATCTAGTGGCAGGCTATATAATTTGAATAAAATCCAGTTCTAATTTCAACTTCATCTTAGGTAAGTTGACTCAAACGTACATTCAAGTGACTAGTTCAGCCAAAATGAAAATTCTCTCATCATTTACTCGCCCTCTGTCATATCAAACTTTTTGACGTTCTTTCTTCTGCAGAACACAGAAGAAGATATTTGAGGAAGTTAAGGAGGGGGGAGGAACGATGAGAGTATTTTTGGGTGAACTATCACGTTAAAGCTACTTTCAAATACACATACTGATGAAAAGATATAACTTGAATGCACTGTACAGTACATACTTTTATGATACGCATGTCAAATGCGTAAATGTCAATATATCCCCTACTGACTTTCTGGTACAGAGTGTGTCCCAACAAAACAGTGTGAAGATTAGAAACGCTTTAATCATGATCAGATCTTCAACATCTGCCCATCTGTGTCACTCTGACAACGACATCTGTGATTCCTTTTCAAGTCAGTAATGAAAAGGACACAGAGTTTCCGTGTATCTATAACACAATGTTATACATTTTACAGATGACACAATTTTTGTATTTTTTTGTATTAACTAGCTTTAAGCGAAGATTCTGATAATCTGTGTCTTAATAAGTAATGCTTCCATGTTCCCACCAGTCTGAAGTAATACTTCCTCTCGGGATATGAGAACAGTTACAGTAACTCAATGTAATTTGTTATGCATAGGCTTTTGCCTATATCTCATGCTGATGCATTGTTTCACAGATGCAATTTCAATGATAAAGTGTGTAGTGAATTCAATGAGGAACAGAATTATTTAAACACTATTCTTCATCAAATATGTAAGAATTATCATGAGCTTTGATCCCATTATAAGTAATATA
>CM017916.1:21842500-21931145 GCA_008369825.1 Triplophysa tibetana
AAAGTTTTTTAAACCAACTGTATGTAAACCATTCCGTACAGTAAACCAATTCCACATTGAACAAGGTGCAAACAACCTTAGTCTTGTCGAGGTTTCCATGGGAAGCTTCTTGAAAAATAATTTCCATGAAGCAAACACGGCGGCTTCATAGCTGCATCCATGTTAGCACGTCAGTTTGATGTGGTAATTTCACAGTAACGTTATGTTGTGTTCAGACCAAACGCGAATGGCGCGTCAAGCGTGAGTGATTTACATGTTAAGTCAATGCAAAGAGGCAATAGACCTACTTGCTGCGCGAACCGAAGCCTGATAATGAGATAATGAGGCGACGCAAATAACGCAAATCACGCGAGTTGAAAAATCGCGTTCTCGCCCCCTATAGTGCAATTAAGCTAGGTATACATCCGCGCTAAAATATCAAGGTGAAAGTCATCATAGCTTGTAGTATAGACCCAGCTCCCAACCCAACTTTGAGAAGATTAACGGCGACATTTTTTTATCGTGCGATAAGAGTCTCACGTTAACGCAGCATGTTAACGCCGATAACGGCCCACCACTAGTTTTTAGTCATGTGGTCCCATGTGTGTGGCTGTACAGTGCATAAAAACAAAACAAATTTAAGCTAAATACGCCTTCAAAAACCAAAAGGTCTGTGCCTGTCTGAAAAAAGACTAGTTTTTAGAAAGTTTTATTGCATTCTGAAATGAAACAAGTATCAACCAGTGTATTTCAATCTACCTTTACAAGGGAAAAGCTTCATTTACCTGAATTTTAAACATCACTCCGAAACCCAAAAGCAGAATGATCACTTACTTGTACCAGTTAGTGAGAGTCATCATGATATAGAGAGAGGCCAGGAAAAGATGGAAGTGGAAAAAGGAGTAGCTGTATGTGACGGCGTCTTCCTCGTTGTCCACGGCACGCCGCACACCATCCTCACCCACCTCCTCAAACCCCTCAGAGCCCTTCCCTTCCTCTGTCTGCATCAGCCTGTTCACCTGAGCGTTGCTGGATGAACGGATGCTAGACAAACAAAGACAGTCATTCACGCTAACTATATATGCCTCAGTTTCCCTTTAGTTTGAGGACTTTGCAATTATGCAAAAGTAGGATGTCAACATACAAGTAGGCAAATACAAAGTGAAAAGAAAATGCTGGTGAGATCGATCGCATTTAGTGTATACTGTAACTCTTGAATTGCTTCATGTACCTTGCATAAAATGTGCAAAATAGGAAGATGACCAATCCCACAATGCCTTGAGCATCCCACCACTGCACTATCCCTGGGGCGCTTGTGGGCGTGGCCCCGGCTGTGCTAACATTGGACACCAGGCTGAGTAGACTGGGGTTACATTCTCGATCTACAGGTAGGTTCAGACAAAATGTTACACTGTGAAGAACATGTATTATGAAATAAAACAGACCACATATCAGTACATACTGTCACATGACAAAACTACTTATATTTCTACTAATATCCAAGAAATATCAAGTGCTCGTCTTATCATATTTTTGAATTTGCTAATATAGCAGCAAATGTTGGACCACAACAGATTTTGGGTTAACTAGTAAACCAGATTCTAGTAGCTAATCTGGTTTAATTCGGGAGACGAAAAGATTGAGCTCACGGGGTTGCATAACACAAAACAATTGCATCAACCTAAATTGTGTTTGAATGAAAGCTCACGAAATGATAAGAGACAAAGATGTTAGACAGAAGTCAATAAATATTTTTTGAGATTTTTTTACTTACCAGGATTGTTAGTCATGGCAGACCAGGTGACATACATAGTGTACAGAGTAATAATAGATGACTGAAGCAGACCAGACTGAGGTGCAGCATCCTGCAAACACAAACAAAAAATATATATTCAAAATTAACACATTTTTGGAAAGGCAGACATCAGATTTAGTTTCTAGTCTAGGAAAGAATATACACCCGCTGTACACATTTTGTTTTGAATGGAAAGCACAATGAAAATGTCAATATTCAGCTGATATGCAGAAAATAAGGACTAATGCAGAAAAGGAAGAACAGATGCCCTTCAATACAACAGTGAGATTGTTTTATGAAGTACATTCTCATTCCGCGTTCAATTCTGTTTTGTAAGTTCCTTGTTACCGCTGGGAGGACATCCTAACACACACATCCTAATGTGATGTTGTTTAAAATCAATACACTTTCAAAACAATTTTTTAGGGAGCGGATCTCCTTCATAATGACAGTAAACGTGAAACAGGAAATTATCGGAGAGAGAGAGAGATGGTGGGATTCAAGGTGCTAACTGCTAGGCCTTGGCTGGAGCAAAATCAATATGCTTGGTTGTTTTCCTTTTGAGAGCAAATTATCAGTGCCCAACACGTCCTAATGGATTCACTTCCGATTTAAAGAAAGAAAATAAGTTTGTGAACGACACTTGTAATGGAACATATGTCCCCAAACAGGAAGATAATCAGCAAGAACGTCGATTTGTGCTTTATATTCATCATGTCAGTGGTTAGCCAGACTTACCTGCACTTTGGGCAGAATAGACACCACAGAAGCGATGACGCAGAGAATAAGGTTGAAGCTGATGAAGAACTTGTGTTCGGTGCAGTTGTCGGGTTTCGTGTAGTACACATAAAACAGCACGATAGCCGTAAACGCCAGGGCGTAATTCAGGATAGTGAAGAACAACAGACCTGTAAGCATAGGTAATAGTCTCGTGATTCTTCCTTTGAAATGGGTGGACTGAGTCACACCCCTTTTAAAGGCTATTGTGGTGAACAGGATATCCAATGGCCTAATCGTACCTGAGAACCAACACTTTGTATTGCCCTCTTCGGCATTCCTCACCCACGCTTCGTTCCAGGAGTGGGCAAAGTCAATCAGGAGGATGAGCTGGATCAGGATGAAAATGAAGGAGCCCACAATACCAAAGTAGAACCAAACTGTAAAGAAAAAGATCAGTATATTATTTGAATGGGACTAGTGAGCAGCAACATTAAACCAAAACAGTTTCATAAATGGGATTTTTACAATTATCCGATCAGAAATTAATAACTTTTTCTGCATCTAGAACGTTGATAATTTTGCTTGAAGTAACCCATTATATTTTAATCACCATTATATAAAACAAATGAATCTTGAAGCATGCATGTATAATGCATTATATAGAGTTATTAAAGGTTAAAATGCATAATAATACTTCATAATGTGTGTTGAAATGCATTATATGTAGCTGTAAAGAATTATAACCAATTTAAAATGTGTATTGTAACAATGAATTGCTTAGTGTTATAATGTTATGTTATATAATTATAAGACATTACAATGCATTAAAAGGTGCATTACAACGCTTTAAAACTCCTTTTATAATTCATAATACATATTTGCTTCAAGGAAAGTGTTACCATGAATTTGAATGATGTAAATCACTTCTCATAAAGCAAGTGATAAGTAACCAATATAGATTAAAAATATCAAAAAATAAGAAAGTTTTATTAATATTTACGTCATTCAAAGCACTGTAACAAAGTGACTTAATGACTCAAATCTGTCAAAAGTTTTTGTAGATTTGTTTTGTAGATCCTATATAAATATAAAAAATTATTTAATACCACATTTAGTTTAACCGTTATTCTCTTAAGAAAAATATTTTCCAAAACATATATAAAACATCATGGTCATGTTTGGAAAATACCTTCCATGTCTAAACACAATGTTCTGCATCTTAAACTCCATGCCATGAGAATTCCGGCAAGGCAATAACAACAAGTTTCCAATGCTAATGTAATAAACTATGAAAAACAATAAGGTCTTTTCCCATGATTCTCATAACATTCAAAACAGTCATTAAAGAGTAATTGAGTTCTTCCCTCTAGGAAACTTTGCATTTGTTGCATTACATGAAATAAAGACCAGTATTTGTATAATGGCTTCTGGGAAAAACATCATCGTGACTATTGCTACATTTGGAGCTTAATGTCATTGTCATGTTGTCATGTTCTCATTGTGCATCTCCCTATGCAAATAGACGCCAAACACAACGCATAACACATCTTGGCACACCTCAAAAGAATTGAAAGCTACAATACTATTGTATGGCGTCATAAAACTAGAAGTGGAACCCATCACATCACAGTTATTTTTTTACTTCAAAACTGCTGTACAAACATAAACTTTTGATCTATATAATATGTACCATTATGAAATGTTCCATCTGGGATGAAAAAGGCTCCGACTGTGATACCAACAAGGATCAGAAACTTGAAAAACCAAAACCTGTTGGCAAAAAAAAACATGTCAATTCATGTTAATTCTGTAGTTCTTAAAGTGATCTATCACCCAAAAATGAAAATTCTGTCATCATTTACTCACTTTCAAGTTGTACCAATTGTGTATAAATTTCTTTGTTCTAATAAACATGAGAAAGATATTTGGAATAATGGCTATAACCAAACAGATCTCGACACCCATTGACTCCCATAGTAGGAAAAATTACTTTATCAATGTTTTTGTTCTCTTGAACACAATAGAAGACATTTTGAAGAATGAAGGACAGCAAAGATTTCTGGGGCACTTGACTACAATTGTTTTTTTCCTACTATGGTCGTCAATGGGTGTCGAGATCTGTTTGGTTCTAGCCATTATTCCAAATATCTTTCTCTGTATTCGTCAAAACAAAGAATTATATACACATTTGGAGTAACTCGAAGGCGATGAAAATGATGACAGGATTTTCATTTTAGGGTGAAGTATCACTTTAAATGTGTGTGTATATTACTTAATGACTTACCCGTTCTGAATGGCGGCACGAGGGTCTTTGCTGCTCCGTACGCGGATCATAATAGCAGAGAACAGGAAAAAGAAGCAAGCCATAGCAAAGCACATGCGGTAGACTGATTTGTATCCCACAATGACATCGCAGTTAACATGGTTCTGTATTCCTGGTATCGTGGTTCCTCCTTGACAAAAGCCAGGAATCTAAATGCGAAAAAATGTTAAAAATTAAGATAATTCACACATTACAGAATTGAATGAAGGTTCAGAGTGGGCCCACCTTGCTTAGCTGTGCCTCCATGCCAGGTAAGATCATTATTACAGACACCAGTGTTCCCAGCAGGAGGAAGAAAGAGAAGACCAGCCGGGTGACAGTGGAGTTGTTGGAAGAGGGACAGCAGCCACTCAGCAGACACGGAGCGGAGCCACACAAACATGAGGCCTGAAAAAAAGAAAGAATAGAGGAATTTAACATTATAAAAATAAAAATGTATACAAAATATGTCAAACATCCATAAAGTACAAGGAATGAAGAGTAAGCAAAACACAGGAAAATTAAATACCATAATATAGGCTGACGTGAGAGTAATATGAGTGAAATGCAAGGAACATGTTAAAATATATTCTCTGCATTTAATACTAGAAAATCACTTCTTAAGACTTTAACTTCCATAAATCAACAGTTTACTGCAGTGCTTATAAATGATTGAAATGTTGTTATTCATTCTGGGAGTTGTTGTTCAACTACGCCCACTTGTCACAAGTGATACTTCTCCCAAAAATGAAAATCCTGTCATCATTTATTCACCTTCTAGTTGTTACAAATCTGTATAATGTTTTTAGTTCTGATAAACACAGAAATATATTTGGAATAATGCTTATAACCAAACAGATTTCAACACCCATTGACTCCCCATAGTAGGAAAAAATATTTAATCATTTTTTCATTCTGTTGAACACAAAGAAGACATTTTGAAGAATGAAGAACATCAAACAGTTCTTGGGAACTTTTGACTAGCATTGTTTTTTTCCTACTATGGTAGTCAATATGCGACAGAGTTTTCACTTTTGGGTGAAGTATCACTTTAAGAGCGTAAAAAGTGTTATTGTTAAAGATACACACATCACAACAAAAACAGTATATCATTACTTAATCACATTAAGTTACTATGAACTGATGAGGAAAAACAAAAATATGGTAGTAATGACGATGGTTCTCACAAAACGGCCTTTTTATTATTCGTGTGATAAATTATTTACGGTGTTTTTAACAATAACGGGCGGGGCTAACGTCACTTCACTAACTTACTCGAAACCAAACTCGTTTGCTAGTTACGTAACACCGTATAACCTGACGGATAATGAGGAAATCAGTAGTTTCGATTTATAAACTAATATAGTTTAACACGAACTGCTTCATACGGTACATCATTCAAATATAAAGCCATAATTGCTGTATCATTTCTATACGTCACATGACAAGAACATCGCCTTGTTCTGTTGTAATAACAAAAAAGCATGTTTCTCCCAATGCTAATATGAACACTTCCGTGTAATTTATATCCGTGAATATCTCGTTGGAATAAATTTCGTTTTATACATTATATCAACGTGAATAATATAACTCTTTGATGAATGTAAAACAATTACATTTACGTGAGTTAAATACGTGTGTAACGTTACGCAGTTTTGTATGTTGTCGTATTTTCTTCGCCAGTTTAGTAAGCTTAAGCATTATGTCAATACTTAATATAACCATTATTACTTACACAGCTCGCAATAGAGCACAACGCCATACAGGCCCCCATCTTCTACAAAATATAATTGATCCCAAACCGTGAAAATATTGAACAGATGCGGCACAAGCTTTCGGTCTCTTCCCGTGACTTCCTCTAACTGCTTCAGACGCTTGAAGCTTTCCGCTTTAAAATACAACGTATGATGTTTCATAATAAAAGTCAGACCTTTATTTTATTATTAGACTTCCTATAACAGAATTAAAGGTTGTTGTTGTTTGTGTCAAAGTTCCTATGCTTCAATGTATGAAGTGCGGTCTGGATGTAATACCAATGCAAACCTGTATTTCAATACACATAAACGTATGAACGTACTTATATAAATCAAAACAATGGAACAGAATAAACGTTCATTTTCTTCACAATATAAATTCAATTTATTACTGTTATAACAGATTTTAACAGATCTAAAACTCAATAAACCATTGATGAGTCAGATATTGTAAACACAATTTTGTGCATTATTCCTGTGGGCATTGTGCTGCAAAATTGAAATGACTTTTTTTTTATTATGGCTTTTCCGTTAATGTGAGTGTTGTGTCTGGTGCATTAAGTCTTATTAAAAAAAACCGACTAATTAAATATCTTTTATTGCGGTAGAGTGTGTCTGCAAGAGGGGCCGAAGCCTCCTCGAAACCTCCTCTTTAAATCTACATTTACTTTTAATATCCTAAACATTATATCGAATATATTTTTCAAATCTTAACATAAACGTTATGTTAACCAAATTCTGACGATAAAGACTATTCTGTCTCCCTTCATTGAGCCCTCTCCCCTACGAATCTTTATTGGTATCGTCCTCTGTGCGCCTGTCAGTTATTCCGCTGAAATCACGACCGTAAACGGGAGCCGAGATGGTGTCAAGCCTCAGGACCGAGGCAGGTGCTTTCAAAACACACTGCCTCCGGTAAAAAGGTAAAGTAGTTTATCCGTATCGTGATACAATCTGCATAAACCAGGACGGTGGATATCTCTCTAAACCGCTGGTAAGTTGTTGTTTCTTCCTCGCGCTACAGAGGGTTGAACGATGTTAATCTTTCATTCATCACCTGACACATTGTAACATTCGTGTTAAATCACAGGTTTTAATGTCTTTCTCTTGAACATTTGAGGTCAATAACATACGATATGAATATGGGATTGATGTCAGATGTAGATTAAAGATAAAGGAATACAATAATATACAGGCTGCTGGGGTTATTCACGGCAATATATGCTAAAAATAGAGTAACATGTGTGAGTAACATAAGGGTTACATGTACACCCGTGGGCTTGTGTTGCTGTCAGATCAATTTCACATGTAACCTGAGGTCAACTTGCACACAGCTTTAACATTACACATCATATGAACCAGCTTTGATGCAGGTGCTCACTTTGTTCAGGTGATGCTATTTTAAGTGCAGGACTAAATTTTAAATATTAAAAGCTGTGCATCGTTGTATAACATCTGAGAGACCAAATCTAAACTGTGGCCGTAGTTGTCCAGTCTGAGCGCTGGGAAAACGTGGCCTTGATTTGTTTATATAGCCTGTCACATAAAATCTGTCACCTCTCTGGGATCTTATACAACACTCTCATTAGACTTTTCTCCGACCGACACTAACAGCGCTGGACAGCTTGATATTCGCTTTTGTGCACAGTGCGCCAATCACAAATCTATATTGCAGTACAAAAAGAACGATTTTATTAATAATAGTGCGGGCACACCATGTTTTAATGAAGCTGTCAATGTGAAGGTTGTTGCTGTGAGCCTCCTGTCATTATGTGACCAATCGTGTGAGTCTAATGTAGGTAAACAAGTCAAAGGGCATGCCGTAATCTACGCCACATTTATTGTAGAGCGGGTTAGATCTTGTTTTTCAAATGCACATTGTGGTCTATGCCTTTATTTAGCTCCCTGTGTGGGAAACAAGACCTAAAGGTACACGATGTATAATTTTGTTTAAGCTAACCCATTATTTTCTTTTCAGGGTTGTGTGGAGTTCCCCGATTGAACGCCCATACAACAAAACTCGGGTTATTAGAGATAAAGTGACTGAACGGTAATAAACTGGCCATCCGAGTTGATAATGTTCATGTACATTTGTTCACGTCACATCATGAATTGCTCTAGTTTGTACATTGACTCTTTTGCAGCTTGTCTTTAATATTAAAGCTTTAATAGTCTCCGTCCCATATTTACAGTAACAATAGATCTTGACAAAGAAATTTGTCAAGGTTTTGTACTGTAATCTGCGTGGCATCCAGAGTCGACTGTATTTAAAGTAAATGTAAGCAAAGTTTAAAGGCGGATTAAATAAATAAGTGTGGCTTGGGGTGCAGCAGGTCCACTCCAATGCTGTCTCTCATCTTTAAGCCTTCAGCTTCATACAATATGGATAATAAACCTATAAGAGCTAGTCCTTGCCAGACATCTTGCCAGAAGAGAGGATGAACGAGTCTTTGGTTTGTGTAGCTGTGCTGTGATGGTGTGTAGTGTGTATCAGCGATGAGATCACTGGCTGGCAAAGCCTTAAATAACCCTTTTTAATTGCTAAGCTGTACTTATCAAATGATTCCTGCTCCTCCCAATTAAATATAAACTGCAAGTTTAAGGACGGTAGGGAGTTACAGAGATCTTTTGTGCAAGCAACTTAATTTAGATCTTTACATTTTTTTTTAATAAAAACTCAACAATGATACAGACTGTTGTATTCAGAATGGTTTTATTGCATTGCTGGGTGGTTGGTCTATGGCCCAAAAATGCCAATCCCTGGTCCACAGATGTGGCTCAAGTCCCTCTTTCGATGTAAACGTATTCGTTTTTTGCTCTTTAATGGTGTACAAAGCATTCACATTCATGAAAAAGCGCTTTGAGTGCCCAGGCAGAAAAGCGCTACATAAATGTAATGAATTATTATTATTATTACATATTCAAATAATTGCACACCCCTCACTGCCTTTCCAAGCATCACTACTGGAATCATTCTGCATTTAAAGTGCAATGAAAACTCCGGTCAAACCATCAAAATATGAAATGTGTCATATTTATGTCTGTTACCATAAAATCATATAAAATATGCTATTTTATCGCTAGCTACAGTATAACCAAATGTATGGAGGGGGTGAATACAATTTTTATTGAATCACTTTAATAAAGACCAGCATGTAATTTTGAACCATTTCAGTTCCTGTTCACTATGACATTGAGTGTCAATGATTTATGTACTTTTTGGAAGTTGTTTTGACCGTTTGAGAATACATACCAGGTATTGAAAAACACATGATTTTATCATGAAGTGATGCTTCCCATAAGGCGATGATGCAGGGGTCCAATACATCACTCATTTGAATGTTTATATATATTTATGTCCAGACATATGTCTGGGCAAGCACATGCTAAGTCTGTTAATGCGCAGACATTGTGATTCACACACAGAAACATGAGCATGTGCTTATGCCCACTCAAATTCGCATGCATGTTAATGCTCATACACACACACAGAGAGATGGGACTCGTGTCGGGGAAAAAATAGCTCACTTGTATTTTGCAACAGCTGTCTAAAAGGAGAACAGAGCAAAAGTGCATCTCAGCACTCTTTGTCAGAAAAGATTACCTGTTGCTATGCAATATAGGGATCTCTTGTTGCCACGGCAACCGCTTCCCGACTGAGAGAGAGAATGCGGGCCGATTCAGAAGGTTTGGTAGACTGGCCTATTTGTGTTTGTCAAAGACAAGCCTCGGGCCGCAGTGGAACCATGGAGATGGGTCAAGCATAAAAATGCATGCTTATATAATGATGTGTTTCCTCCTGTGGGCAAGAGGCAATTCCTGTGAAGCCACTTCCACCTAGTGTTCAGAAAAGATGTTGAATGTGATGAAATGTTTTGATAAATTGCGAGCCTCAGCCTCACTCGTTCGCTCTCTTTTCTTTAGAGATGACAGAAGTGGAGCCGGTGCTGGATTTCGCCTCATCGGGCCGCTCTGGCCGCCGCAACGCACTGCCTGACATCCTGGGCTCTCCTGTTGGAGTCCCACCAGACCTGCCACTGAAACTGGCCGAGCTGTCCCTCACAGGTATCACGCTCAAAACATGTAGAAAACTGAAATAATCATACTTTTTATAGTAAAAAATGTAATAATTAATTTTCTTCTGTCTGTGTCTGTTTTTAGACGGTCCAGGTGATGCTCAGTCCCCAACTGCAGAGGAACCCTCCACTCCTACGGAGAGCCCAGAGGTTAAGGAGGGCTCTTAGGTGCCTGAGCCCATGCCTGGAACGCAGAGATGGGGCCTCGATTGCCCAGCCTTTCCCCCCGGAGCTCAACCTCTACCGACTGTTCCTGATGCCTGACAGACTGCATTATAGGAAGCACAAGAGTGCAGCTGAAATGTAAAAATGAAGGACAAGGCCTTCAAAGGGTCAGTGCAATGAAATAAAAACAGACAGAATGTCCAAAAAACGGGAAATGGAGAGGAATTTGGAAAGAGGATGTCAAAGAGCCATCCTCGCTTTTTTTAAACCCAGACAAGCCAAAATGAGGGTGGACCTGTTTAGGGACTCTAAATAGAATTTTACGCATTCGTTTGACACAATGCTGGTCTTTTTATGAGCTTTCTAATGACAAATGTTGTGACTTGTGTGTAAATTCAGTTGTGATTTGATAGTGTTTGATATAGTGTTGTTAGTAATGTGTCTTTCAGAATCGCCTCTTTGGAAGTGAGTGATCAAAAAGTGAGTAGGCGCGTGCAAATATTCAAGCATTATGTAGCGTTGACTTTCAAAACACGGAAAATCAAAAACGTATTGAAAAAATTAAAATCATGTGCAAAGTAATCATAAATGCCTATAATGAAAACAAAAAAGAAAAATTCTAAATCATAAGTCGAAGTGTTCAAAGTGGAAGTGAAGTAAATTATATTCCTAAACTTAAGAGTATACTAAAAAAATAGCTGTTAAACAATAATCTGAATGCCCACATGCATAACACTGATATCTAAACATAAATATAATAAAATGAAGGAAAACAATGACATAATCTTGTCTCGGTGTGCAGGGTGTTTTCTGAAAATATGTCCAGTTTGTATTCTCTTTAAACTTTCACATATGATGTATAGAGTTTGTAACTGTATGCGATATACAGTACATTTCCATATAGATGTCATTGAAAACAATTCACGGTAAGAGACAAACTTGTTTGAGCTAAAAATCCAAAATACACAGAATACATTTTCTCTTTAATCCTGTGGTGCGGAGGTGTTTAAGAGCCATAGCCTTTTTAAGGTCATTATAACCTTATGCAAATTCAAGTAAGGGATATGACTGTAATATTCAAAAAGTCTAGAAAGAAGTTTTTTTTATAAATCGTCTGTGTCATCAAATGTGTGCAACTTCACTGATATTATTTATTAAGTGTGACAGATATTTCGGACGTCATCCATTCTCGTCCATTTTAAAACTCTCTATTTATTTTACAGTACTGTCAATAATGCTCTACACTGATAACTGCTAGTGTATAAGTGTAAATCGTAATTGCCAAACTGGGATAAAATTGCCTTTGTTTGTTTTTACACTGCTGAGGTGTTTAAAAACACATCGAGAAAGTCACACAATGTGTGTATTGTACACTATCTAATATTTCAAAGTCAGTCAGTGATTCTGTGGTACTCTTTATGTTTATATACAAACATGAAATATGTACGGTTCTAAAAGAAAATCACAAACCTGCTGTACCTCAAAACCCAATAAATTATGTGCAGTCTGTTCACCAGCAGATGGAGACACTTTTCACACGTGGACGTTGCAAAAGCAGCCATTTGTTGTCAAAAAAGTAAATGGGGGGCAATGTGTTTCTCTGCAATAAAAATCAAATCTGTGCAAATATATATTTAGCTTTTCACAGGAGATAAGAGGCCGTTCAAATCTACTCTAAAGTACATGTTAACTATGGACTACCATAGCAGTGAATGTTGTCAAAAGAAATGTGCTGGAGACATTTAAAGTGGATTTAAACACAGCAATTCAGAACACGATTTTATGTGATGCTGAGACAGACTCTGGCAGTGCATCTGAGTGTTGTGTGAGCACTGGCAATCAAAGTTAATTTCCTTGATTGTAGTAACAAGTCATGATGCCGCAGTGTCTGAGAATCATCTTGTAGCGAGGTCATTTCTTTATTCTTCATCTACTAAAAACCTGCATAATGTGTGATCCTTGAGGATATATTGCAACTCATAGAGAGAAAGATTTTCTATTATTTGCTGCACAAAAAAAAAGTTTTGTGCATAATTTTGATTCATGTAATGCACACTACACACACATATTGGGTTTATGTGTTCTATGCAGACTCAACAGAGGAATATGTATATTCTCTCCACTAAAACTTTCGCCTAATAAACGCCCCTTAGTATGATTAATAAGCTGTTTTCCTCATGAGGACCTAAATAAGGTTTGTTTCCAAAATTAAAATAAATAAACAACTGACCTCAAAAATCTAGTGGCAGGCTATATAATTTGAATAAAATCCAGTTCTAATTTCAACTTCATCTTAGGTAAGTTGACTCAAACGTACATTCAAGTGACTAGTTCAGCCAAAAATGAAAATTCTCTCATCATTTACTCGCCCTCTTGTCATATCAAATCCTTTTTGACGTTCTTTCTTCTGCAGAACACAGAAGAAGATATTTTGAGGAAGTTAAGGAGGGTGAGGAAACGATGAGAGTATTTTTGGGTGAACTATCACGTTAAAGCTACTTTCAAATACACATACTGATGAAAAGATATAACTTGAATGCACTGTACAGTACATACTTTTATGATACGCATGTCAAATGCGTAAATGTCAATATATCCCCTACTGACTTTCTGGTACAGAGTGTGTCCCAACAAAACAGTGTGAAGATTAGAAACGCTTTAATCATGATCAGATCTTCAACATCTGCCCATCTGTGTCACTCTGACAACGACATCTGTGATTCCTTTTCAAGTCAGTAATGAAAAGGACACATGAGTTTTCCAGTGTATCTATTAAACACAATGTTATACATTTTCTACAGATGACACAATTTTTGTATTTTTTTGTATTAACTAAGCTTTTAAGCGAAGATTCTGATAATCTGTGTCTTAATAAGTATCTGCTTCCACTGTTTCCCACCATGTCCTGAAGTAATACTTCCTCTCGGGATATGAGATACAGTTACAGTAACTCTAATGTAATTTGTATCTGCATAGGCTTTTGCCTATATCTCATTGCTGATGCATTGTTTCACAGATGCAATTTCAATGATAAAGTGTGTAGTGAATTCAATGAGGAACAGAATTATTTAAACACTATTCTTCATCAAATATGTAAGAATTATCATGAGCTTTGATCCCAATTATAAGTAATATTTTCTCCACCACCCTTTGTAAGGGAAACAAATATCAATCCAAATTGGGATGAATTTAATTAATAATGATCAATTATTATTATCTGGATCAAATTCATGATTTGGGGAAATCACTTAGCATTACGAGCAGGTAGCAAGAATCGGCATGTTTAGGGACTCCGGATTATGAGCATGAACTACAAACAACATCACGTGTGAAATAAAACAGGACTTTATTATCTAGACAAGACACATACTAATCTAACATACACACACATACAGTTAAGCATTAGAAGATGGTTGAAGTTGAAGCAGAGAGAAGAACAGAGCATGGATTATGGCAGTATATGATATTCAGAAGATCAATAGCCTGAACTAAACATCAGTTTCTTCTTGTAAAGGACCTTTGTTAAAAGGATTAATGATGCCCTATGCATCCATTAATAAGACTAAGTTTGATACTTGCACGTCTTGCCCATCAAAGAAAGAAAGAGTCCTGATGCAGGTTGTTAAGGCTCCAGTTGATCTTGGCTGAAAGTGATCAGAGAGAACCAGTTTTATGCAGAGGATCTGTATCTGGAAAGACGAGGCCGCAGCCTGGCACAAACTTATGGGTTAAAGGTGAAGTCTTCTTCTAGTCCATCCTTTGGAGATGCAGAACGCATCGAGAGAAAGAAGAGCAAAAACCAAGAGAAAAGGAAGCGCGAGGAAGAGAGAGAAAGAATCTTCTCGTGGTCTCTTTTAAACTGTGAGGATGTCACATCCTACAGACGTGACTGGTCCAATCAGGAGATGGCAACTTTGGAGGGAAAGTTAACTGTTTTTGTCTTTCAAATGGTGTTTTGCATGTGAAAGCTGATTGGATGTTCACTAGAAGACTACTAAGAGTTTGATAAAACTAATAAGAAAAGAGTTACCAAAACACAACAAACATCAACGCGAAGGACATCACAAATGTAGCTCATAGACACCAAACATGATCTAAATCTTGGTTAAATGAGTTACTACAAATCTAATAATTCCAGTAGTTAAACACACATTCATGGATACGTTGGATTAATGTTAAAACAGACATAACAACATGAACATTAATACATGGAAATGTTATAAATGAATGTGTACATTTCCATATAAATGCATTTATAATTGTAGGTCTATCCCCAAAGTGAGTAAAGAGAGTTCAGCTCCTTACATTCCAATGGGTCGTAAAATACTCTATCTTGATGAATTGGTGTGAGTTGCTATGGTCACCAGAGATCTTGTCCTGCCCTTGGTGTAAGTTGCAGATTGGGGGTTGACCCCCAAGCGACTAGCGTGCTGGTGGGGTGAGGGGTGTTGTTGTAATATTTAAGAAATTTAAGTAGTTATGCGTGTCTGATCCGTCTCAGGTACTACATATCCCCCCTTTCGCACGTTTTTGTCTGACCTAATAGACAACAACGAGCGACAATTAAGATGTACATGATGATCAGACGTGTCCCGCACGCACTGCAGGTAGCTCGGGTGGACTCCTTGGCCATCGGTGCTTCCTGGAGAGGTGGGACAGCAGGTGTCAAGACATCATGGGTGAGAGCTGTGTGAAGAGCTCTCTTACTAGTTTCAGCAGCTCCTGTGACTCAGGCGTAGCTAAGTCCGGCTCTCTTTGTGAGGACTCAGATCGGCACCTGTGTGTTGCATCGGATGATGCTGTCAGTGGCTGTTGGACAGCCAGTGGTGTTTCCAAAGAAGAATTTTGCCGTCTCCATGGTTTCTTCCAGTGGTTGGTCTGGTATCTGGGCCTATTACGATGGTGACGGGTTTGTCTTCTGGCTGGAAGCTTTCCTGGCATATCGTTGAAGGACATTGTGTTGTAGTGACAATGTCTGCCTTCTGGTGCAAACTTTTGAATGTTACAGTTCAGACTCAATGGTGCCATAGAGGCCTTTCTTTCAGATGTGGCCTTATGTTTATTAAAGGCCTTCTGTGCCAGGTCCCGCAAATGATGAATGGTCATCGTATGAGGGCAGGCCATGATGCCTAAATGGTGGCTAACAATTGGATGTAGATTTCTGAGGAACAGGCTCTTGAAGCTGATATCCTCCTCCATCTCGGATTCATTGCGAGCTCCAAAATAAGCTTGTCTGAGTCTGTTAAGGTAAACTCGGGGAGTTTCCTGTCTTCCCTGTTTGAGGTCCAGGGCAGCGACCAGTCCATATTCTGTTTCTGGGTCTGAGAATTCTTGTATAAGAGCTTGTTTCAGCCGGTGGTAGTCGGATTTGACAGCGTCAGGCTGCCGTTCTAGAAAGCTCTTTACCTCTGTACCAGAAGTTATCCAAAGCAGGTGGAGTCTCTCCCGTGTGGTCACATTCGGCATAATATGCAGGTGAAAGTCTATATCCCGCAGGTAGGCATGGACATCGAGGTCTCCTGCAGAATTTGGAATGAAGCACTTGATGACTCTAGCCAGTTTGTTGAGGTCTTTAAGGGTCGCTCCATGTACCGTTACAGGGATTATCTGGAGAAGTCCCTTCCCTTCTATGGCTTCAGATGTTTTTAGGATGCTGGCTGGTGAGGTGTTAAGCAGAGAGGTCAGCCCCCCCCCCTTTGTATCTTTGAACTGGGCTGAGGGAGTTTGCTCTGCTTACCTGCTGTGACAGTGGGGGATGTGTCTTCCACTGTGGTTCCCATTGCAGCTTGTATGAGTGTTCGAGTTCTCTTTGGACCCTGTCAAGCTTGTCTCTTGTGTTGTCCAGCTGCTGTGTCAGAGATTCAATTTTGGCATCTCTATCTGATAGTTCAAAATGGGCTGTTACTAATAATGACTTTGCATCAAACAGTTCTTTTTCCAGCTCTTCTTTGGCTGCTTTTTCCAGTAGTTTTCTTTGCTCAGCAGCTGAGAGAGCTATCTGAAGTCTGTTAACCTCCTCCTGTTCTTCCATCTTACCAGACTTATTTCGTGTGGTCTGGGTCTCACCTTCCAGTTGGGCTATGCGACTTTGAGCATGCTTAAGTTCCTCTTGGGACTCTGTTGCATGCAGCTTTAGGTCGTTCACCTCATTTCTCAGGTCTGTGAGGTTGTGGGCTAAGGAGAGGATGATGCTGGTCAGCTCCTTGTGGTCATAACTCTGGCTTGGACCATGTGTCATTTGTCTTCTTCCCTCTTTGTCCAGTTGCACCTGTCTCTGGTGAGGAAGGTCATCAGCAGTTCTAGGTGGTAGGGCGTCCATCACCATGCCTTGCCAGGCCATTAGATCTTCCATCTGAGACATTGGGGCAAACTTGTTCTGAGAGTTAGGGCAAGAGACTAATGCAAGACCATATAAAAGATTTAGAAATAAAGCTAGGTGTATATTGTGCAGCTAGGTTTTACCACGTGTGGTTAACTGCTTTAGGTAGCTAGTGAAGTGTGTACACTATTATTATCTTAACTGCCTATGGCAGGAAGCCAAGATTTGTATGCAACCAGAGATTTAACAATGATGTAAGACTAGTCTAAATCATTTAATTAAAACTCAAAACATACTGATGGTTCTTAACAGGTTTGATCTCTGAATATTGAAGAACAGGAAGTAGAGAGAGAGAGAAGAGAGCCTTGCCGATTCTGATTATGTCAATTAGTGGTGCTCAGAATTATACTTATGCCTTATTAATCATCTAGATTGTGTAGCAATAGGAGTCATATTTCTGGAGCACATATTTAAAATAAGCAAAATCAAGAAAAAGAGATTGGACATAGATAAATAAAATAAAAAAATAGATGACTGCTAATAGTAAAATTAACCAGTAAAAAATAAAATAGAAGGGAAGTGATCTAGTACTGGGAATAATTAATAGTACTGACATTTAACCATATAGGTCAGTGTTGGGCATCACTCCATTGTTGGCTAAGGCTGCTGCGTGTTCAGCTCCCATGCCTATGCCATTACATGTGTGTGCACTTTAGGGTCAATGTTCTATTCAAAATCCCCAATACCTATAAGAATTATTCTCTGAGTAGGCAGTTAAAATTTAATTAAGTTCAATTAAATGAGTAACTGAGCAACAATGTTCAGGAAGGAATGCACCTGAAGTTAGTTAAAGTGAGTCTGAGAAGAATTAAGGAAAGAGAGTGGAAATCAGAAAATAGAGATTTTGTTAAGAGGGAATAGTTTAAATCACTTTACACTGCAATACACGCACGCACTACTTAATGACTTCAATTACATATGCTATGCTAACCACTAACTATTGAAGTTAGGTATTAGTAAGCTCAACTAAGGCCGCTAGGTCATGTTAGCTTAGCTTAGCGAACAAATATAGATTTTTTTTTTTTTTTTGAACAAATATAGATTGTTTACAATATGGCACCAGTCAATGACACCTATGGTAGGTGGAGTCAAACTGGTTGACAAGTCGTTGTCATGGGAACCAGTGCACCCCAGGGCACTTTAGTTCTCAAAGAGTGTCTGCACCGTTCAAACAATCTCAAATAATAAAAGCGGTACACAGTTGGTTACAACATGGCCCTTACACTTAAATCAATTCAACGCTTTTCTTTAGCAAGCCTAAATGCAAATATAGATGCATTCACTAATTCTTATTATGTATGCTTTCGCTTCTCTGTAAACAAGTACTTTAAACAGGTTTCCTGTCCTTCTTTAAGGAGTACTTACACATTCACTGTAGGTTTACACTCATTTACATACATACAGCTGTTTGTGCCTTACACACAAATACTGAAGAATTGAGAAACACACTATTTTCATTCGGCAATTGTAACACAGTACTGATCACCATTTAGCTAAACTTGTATATGCAGAGTCAAAGTTTAGATGACTGGCATAGTTCTGACTATAATTTAAAGGTCCTTACAATGCAGAAAGAGGAGCATCACTCAAATCTACCTTTACATAACACTGTACTGAGATTCCTTCGTCAGAAAACAGGTTAAACAATATTGCAATTGGGATTTCTTCGCCAAAGCATATTGATTCTGGAACAGTTTCACATGCAGCTTATCTGAGATTCCTTCGTCAGAATAGACTTATGCATTGATTAGATACTGAAATTGGGATTTCTTCGCCAAATCAGATTTACCTTACACTGATACCATTTAATCTATGTTAAGACTTTTCTAATTCATAGCAGAACTACCAAATCAATCTATCACTATCTACATTAAACAAGCCGCAAATAGCAACATACATGTGTATAGCATGTTGCATCATAACGTCTTGATTTAAAACACACTTAGGCTGACAGTAGTTTAAGCTCATAACTTTTGTTTAATCATGCCCGCGTTCTAACACCAATTATGTAGTGAATTCAATGAGGAACAGAATTATTTAAACACTATTCTTCATCAAATATGTAAGAATTATCATGAGCTTTGATCCCAATTATAAGTAATATTTTCTCCACCACCCTTTGTAAGGGAAACAAATATCAATCCAAATTGGGATGAATTTAATTAATAATGATCAATTATTATTATCTGGATCAAATTCATGATTTGGGGAAATCACTTAGCATTACGAGCAGGTAGCAAGAATCGGCATGTTTAGGGACTCCGGATTATGAGCATGAACTACAAACAACATCACGTGTGAAATAAAACAGGACTTTATTATCTAGACAAGACACATACTAATCTAACATACACACACATACAGTTAAGCATTAGAAGATGGTTGAAGTTGAAGCAGAGAGAAGAACAGAGCATGGATTATGGCAGTATATGATATTCAGAAGATCAATAGCCTGAACTAAACATCAGTTTCTTCTTGTAAAGGACCTTTGTTAAAAGGATTAATGATGCCCTATGCATCCATTAATAAGACTAAGTTTGATACTTGCACGTCTTGCCCATCAAAGAAAGAAAGAGTCCTGATGCAGGTTGTTAAGGCTCCAGTTGATCTTGGCTGAAAGTGATCAGAGAGAACCAGTTTTATGCAGAGGATCTGTATCTGGAAAGACGAGGCCGCAGCCTGGCACAAACTTATGGGTTAAAGGTGAAGTCTTCTTCTAGTCCATCCTTTGGAGATGCAGAACGCATCGAGAGAAAGAAGAGCAAAAACCAAGAGAAAAGGAAGCGCGAGGAAGAGAGAGAAAGAATCTTCTCGTGGTCTCTTTTAAACTGTGAGGATGTCACATCCTACAGACGTGACTGGTCCAATCAGGAGATGGCAACTTTGGAGGGAAAGTTAACTGTTTTTGTCTTTCAAATGGTGTTTTGCATGTGAAAGCTGATTGGATGTTCACTAGAAGACTACTAAGAGTTTGATAAAACTAATAAGAAAAGAGTTACCAAAACACAACAAACATCAACGCGAAGGACATCACAAATGTAGCTCATAGACACCAAACATGATCTAAATCTTGGTTAAATGAGTTACTACAAATCTAATAATTCCAGTAGTTAAACACACATTCATGGATACGTTGGATTAATGTTAAAACAGACATAACAACATGAACATTAATACATGGAAATGTTATAAATGAATGTGTACATTTCCATATAAATGCATTTATAATTGTAGGTCTATCCCCAAAGTGAGTAAAGAGAGTTCAGCTCCTTACATTCCAATGGGTCGTAAAATACTCTATCTTGATGAATTGGTGTGAGTTGCTATGGTCACCAGAGATCTTGTCCTGCCCTTGGTGTAAGTTGCAGATTGGGGGTTGACCCCCAAGCGACTAGCGTGCTGGTGGGGTGAGGGGTGTTGTTGTAATATTTAAGAAATTTAAGTAGTTATGCGTGTCTGATCCGTCTCAGGTACTACAAGTGTTTCTAGCTAGATAGACACCGACAGTTATTTACATTTCTGATTTGACAGATGCTTCTATCTAAATCGATTTACAGCGCATTAGAGATTATACATTTGATCAGTTTGTGTGTTGGGAATGTAATTCCTTTTCACTTGACGTCACGCATCTTCTGTTCTGCCGCGAAGAAGTGTATTGTTACTTCCGCAGAATGTAGTTTACTCAGTCCCTTTCAAAGCTGCCACAAATACGGGAAGATGATGTACGACATCTTGCAGACAAATCTTCGCTTAAGACAAGATCAAAGCTAGCATAAAGGATGCAAATTCTACATTGAACAGTACCTATTTGATTAAGAAGGTTTAGTGTTTGTTTTCTTTTTGTGTTATTCCAAGGGTCTCCATTTACAAATAAGGAAAATTGCTTTTTATTGCTTAACATGGAGATACAAAATACCAAACAACCAATATGAAAAATCTTAATAACATCCAAATAGCAGCATATAAATAACAAACAAAATTAAACATGAATAAGAAACCGCTCAAAACACCCTGTAACCCGGATGCTGCAAATCATTTTGAGAGGGGCAGTTTAATATTACACAAAAAATTATTATAAATATGTATTTTAATAACATATGACGTTATATTTACACATGATTAAACCAAGTTGCCTGTTCGTGACGTTTGAGCGTCGTTTCTTAGGTTAAAACCGAAAGTAGACGGCTTTTCCTCGCGGAAGGTCTGCATTCGGTAGAAAATTTGCTTTTTATGTCCAATTTTTCACATTTTATTTCCAGTTGTTTTCTCATGTGGCAAGTAGCCGTGTGATAAGCGGGATAATGTACAAGCAGCCGGCTGTTATCGTGAAATAAGCCCCTTCAGTGTGATACAAGACCCTACCATTTGCGTCGGGTGATGATCACATTTACATTTATGCATTTGGCAGACGCTTTTATCCATAGCTTACATTGCAGTAACCTATACATTTATACTTAGGTATATGCAATCCCCTGATCTCGAACCCACAACCTTTCGTTTGTAACGCGAGCTACAAGAAAGCTGTCGGCTTATTTCTGCGACAACAACCGGCTGCCTGTAGGCCTACATTACTTACCGCATATATATGACTTTACAACAACTAATTGATGACAGGACATAAAATACTTACAGTACAGTAAAAACGATCACGTGATGTCATATATCTTATTATCTATTAAATGCAATAATAATTAAACATATTTTTGAATGCATTACAATGTTTTTTAATGTAACGGTGGTGCCATAATATTGTTATAAGGGACATTTTATTCACTGAGCTGTTTTGTGACAGCTTCCTCTCTTGATACATCCAGTCCATGCACTGACTTTGTGTCTGGTTGTCACAGATACTTAGCATGGTGTTAGCTTGCATGCAGCCACCCAAATATGCTGTTTAGTCCCACCCTCTGCCTTACACTTGTATAATATACACTCAAGGATGCAGCCTGTGCCGTCGCTATGGTAACACGTTGCCTAGGAAACCTCCTCTGCTAAAAATGCACCATATTACTAAAAACCTACCAAACAGATGTGTATATTTTGCACAAGAAACATGCTCGAAACGATCTATTTGATGCACGTTCTAATCTTGGAGAGAACGGCAACAGCAGCTTGCTTGGATCAACGTCACGTGATTCTGTTCATATTTACAAAATAACAACGCAAGGAGAGAACGGTGAGATTAGAGGAAAGGAAAGTCTGAACCAAGGCTGTAGTCAAGACGATGCCTTTGTCTTCACAGCGGTGAGATATTATCACATCGGCCCACATGCAGCGCAGACAGGAGGCTAACGCTTCATTTCATGATAATTACATGTCAAACGAAAGCACAGCTATTGGGGACAACCCCAGGCAGTCGACATCATCCACACCACCCTAAGATCTTCTGCTAACATCACTACAGTGAAGATGGTGATGCGAAAGGAGCCTTAACCAAAGGGGTGACCTTTACTTTATAATGTTATGGCCCACGTCCTTGAGCCTGGTTCTGCTGGGGCACAGGAATTTGATGTGTTGTCACACGCTATGACACTATGGCGTTTTTACGGATCAGGGGTGTGGAATGGCAGTACCCACTCAGACGCACTGCACATGCCACTTAACGTGCCAGTCTGCCTTCCTCTGGGAGAGCGAGGGAGTTAAAGAGAGAGAGTTTGTACTTTTTGCTATGATTTCAATGTAAGAGAAACCTCAATATTTAAAATGATCCGATTCAGATGGTCAGTTTTTTTGGTGTAACAGCCCATTCGGCCCAGCTGTGAAAACAAATATCAATAGCTAATTTAAATGTAAATTGAGTTCCTCGAGCTCAACTGATGCTAGATCCCATAAGCAACACCGAGGTCAAACCCGCAAACTCAAAAAAATGTATACCCTGAACACAACCCTGAAGTTCCTATATATAAAGGCATCATCTGCATTAAGAGTGTTAATAGGATAGTTCACACAAAAATAAAAACTCTGGCATCATTTATTCACCTTCATGTAGATCAAACCCTTTACATGACACTTTTTTCTGTTAAACAAAAAAGAAGATATTTTGAGAAATGGTTTTGTGTCCGAACAATGAAAGTTGTTGTTTGCTTACTAACACTCTCCAAAATATCTTCTTTTGTGTTTTAAAGAAGAAAGAAAGTTACACAGCTACGGATTGACAAGAGAGTGAGTAAATGATGAAAGAATTTTTCATTTTTGGGTTAACTATTCCTTCAATTTCAAGCAGCAGTGTAGCACTATGAGCTTATGAGGCCATTGAAATAATGGCGCATGTTCAATTACAGCCTAAAAACACAAACACTGAAAAACAGATGAATGCATCTCTCAATAAAGCGTTACCCTTGTACAAAGAAAACAATTGAATGTTGTCAGAAATGTTGTCTTATTGTTTTTATGAGCCTATTTGCAAGCATCCAGCCATTAAAGAGTAGTTCATTCCGCCCAATAAGCATCAAATTCCAACACTTGTTTGGTTTTAAAAACAGATTTAACCGAATTACCACCTCCCTTGTGACCGACTGGGTGGGTGTTCAGCGCACCCTCCTTCTGACCGTTATAATCGGATCTTTTGTTGAAATGTTGGCATGCTGTTCTGGTTCAGAGACGACTGATATCTGCCTCTCCATTGTGCAGTTTGAATGTAACGGCCACCAGGATAACAACTTTATACTGGAGCAACCGTCAGACAGTTCTCTGGTATTTTTCCACTAGGGCACCACTGGGAGAAACACAAAAGGAAAAGCGCAGAAGAGTTTGGCAGTAGAGTTTAGTTTGTGGAGAGACTACGGTCTCATTGTTGGGGTCAGTGATGTCGTTCTTTAGGCTGATCGCAGAGCAACATGATTGGGTGATAAAAAATCTAATGGATCACGCTGAAGGAAACATTTGGTTCAATTTATGATACACTAGTCATAAGAAAACCCTCAAAAACCAAAGCACAATAATTCAGACTGCATTAAGCCAGTCATAAAACTGTTATGTAGACAAATAGCTTTAATAGAGTCATGGGGCAGTGGTCTGAATTGAATATCTATTGAATTTTTCTGGCATTCGTAACCTATGATAAGAATTTTGTGCAATTCCTTAAAAAACGAATAATCAAATTATTAATTTATTTGTAGAGAAATATGTATGATCACAAAGTCACCTATTAAAACGAGAGGAAATATTAGACTGACACAAGAATTTTTAAAGATTCCCAAATAGCTATTTTTACCCCTACAGCTGAGACATTCTAAGATGTGTCTTTTGTTTGATATAAAGACTATAAAAAGGTGCCAGTAAGGGAACAGAAAACATTTAAAATGCCGTATGAAAGCAAATGTTTAATAGCATTTATCTATTGGATTGTTGACCATTGGGCCATCATACAGTTAGGCCTATTGTATTACATAAGAAGAAAATAGCAACCATGTCTTAACCTGTGATCAAACATGTTTTCATACAATAATTGCTTATGTATTTGAGCTCATGTTTGTTTAGGTCAAAGTGGCAGAAAGAGTCCTGAGAGCAAGAGCCCATCATAGAAAACGGCTTTATTAATATATAATTTATCAGTTCATTCAGCTCCTAATGGAGGCTGAACAGCGCACATGTTAAACTTACATCTCAGGCTGTAATGGCAAACTAATGCTTTACACTACATTAACTTCTTAACACATTTGTGACGGATAAACATGAGAGAGCGTTTTGTCTATTAGATTTAAAGCTATCTAGTGTACTTTTAATTCAATTTAATTCACATTTATTAGTATAGCGCTTTTCACAACACTTACTGTATATTACTGCATATATACTTCACTAGTTCACCCTAAAATAAAATTCAATCATCATTTACTCATCCTCTTGTCATTTCAAACCTCTATGACTTTCTTTGTGCTGCAGAACACAAGGGAAGATATTTCGAAGAATGTTGGAAACTGAGCGACGGCGGTACCCACTGACTTGTTTTGGTTTTGTGTCTGTAAATTAGAAGTTAATGGGTACCGCTGTTGTTCAGTTACCAGCTTTCTTCAAAATATCTTCTTTGTGTTCTGCTGAAGAAAGAAAGTCATACAAATTGGACATGACAAGATGGTGAGTAAATGATGAAAGAATTTTCTTTTTTGGGCGATCTGTCCCTATAATAAACTATTATTGGGGAGATTTTGTCTGTACTGTTTAGATTACAGCATACTAGAGAATAAATCTAGAGATAAATTAACGTATATATTAAGCCTATATACAAAGAAGGAAACCTTTGATATTCCCCATCCAAACTAGAAATACATCAACAAAAGACAGCTCTGAGATCATGGGGTCTTCAAATATAGATATCTCTCCGATGAAATACAATTTCCAGGAAAATGTGGGTTCATATACCGAAGACAAACTCTATAATAAAACCTAATTATTAATAATGTTCTGATGTTTTATTTATATTTGTTTCAATTATTTTTATTAGATAATGGCAGTTTACATGTATGTCTTTCCCCTGGTCAGTGAAAGAAACACAAAAAAGAAATCTATTGGAAGCGAATGTGTTTGTGTGTAAAACACGTGCATGCATGTTATTTTTGCGAGTATGGGGGAGGGGCATAGCCCTTATGGGACCATAACAAACGAAGAGGAGCATTACATAACACCATGACATCACGCTTCATGACATCATCCATGGAAAAAAGATGACTTCATTCTACGCAATGAAAAAATCTATGTCCCAAACAAAGGAAACCTTAACATTACAAGCGTCACCCATCAGAAGCACATCAGCATTTAAGCTAGGATATTTTTTATGTATCTGTTCAGGCTGGCAGAAATTCAGACAACTATTAGAGATTTTTTTTCTGTCGCCCAGTGGTTCTGTAAACTGGGTCACTCTCAGCAAGGGAAATGAAATACACAGTGTCTGTTCTACTGTCTGCAGGCAATGTGATCCTCAATCCATCCAAAGGATCCCACACACTTAACCAAAAAATAGATGCATTAAGGCATTACGTCAAGCTTACATTTAGTACATCTGGTACATTTGGCTGTGAACAATTGGCTTTGAAAAATGACCAAACTGAATAAGTGTTAACCTGTTATTACTTAAATATCACATCAAAAACAATCAATAATGTACAATTTTGCAGGGCAAATTGACATTGGCATCACATACTCAATGTGTTTTTTCCTTCACAAACAATTCACAAATTAAACACATTTTTGGAGTACAATTTTCCATGAAAGTCACACTTTCAGAATGTATGTGACCCTGTCATTTTTTGTGATTTACTGTTTTCTACATAAAAGCATCCTACATAATGTAAACAACATTCTGTGAAAATATGACCTTGATATCTTGAATACAAAGATTGAAATCATTGAAATTGAAATCAAAAACTTGCTTCAACATGTTTGCTAAGCAACAATGTACTTTATAGTTATGAAAGTTATGTTATGTTTATACTATTTATTCTGCCCCAACAGTAATAACAACAAAAATTGTACTTGGGTTTCTGAATTCCCTATATTTCCTTTGTGTCTTTGTGTTAGACACCAGAGACCCTAGACAGGGCGAGGCATCTTTCACCATCTGCTCCCTTTTTCCCAGGCAGCTAACAAAACGCCCCCCCCCCCAAACGGGATGACTGAGATCCAGGGTGGGGCAGGAGGAGACTAGCAGAGGATGATACAAGCACATTTAGGGATGAGACAGGGATGAGGCCTAAGAAAAATATCATAACTGAGGCCTGAATCATTTAATTTAATGGAAGCTATTGATAACTGCTTGAATATACATATTTTTGTCAAGACTTTGGATAAGACAACATGCTAAATAAACACATGTGATGTTCTATATCTGCATTAATAGAAAAAAGCCTCAAATTGAAGGTAAAACAATATAAGGGAACTGACTCAAAGATACAGATTTGATTTCAAAAGCATTCGTGGAAATAGATACAAACACCAGCCAGAGGACAGCAAACTCGGTCAGCTTGAAGCTCAGCACAATAAATTATTCCTGCCTGAGTGCTGAGACCATCAGCTCTAGCATTTAGCAAAGGTTTATGTCTCACAGTTCAAAGTATTCACTGGGGCATCAGAATGAATCGAAGCAAAATAATTATCACTAAAGCCAAGTGAACTGTGAAGTAGCACAACGCTTCACGCCAAACAATTTGTAAAATGTGTTACAAGCATACTGTTTCTTTGCTCGCAGAACACTGTTTGACTGTAAACAGCTTTATGCAACCAGATGACTATCATAAGGGCTGAGGTTGGGACATCTGATCAAACCTGCAAGTTCCTTTGTTATTGATGAAATCTAACGTAGCTTGATCATTACTTTTTATGATGTACAACAAACCAATAAGCTATGAAATACCATTGTAGACATCGTGGTTAAGATCATTTTTAATGGTAAGTGTGCCGTTAACAAGAGATATAAAGAGGGTCTATTCCTGCTATTTTTTATGCAAAATGCAACACGAAGAAATGACCTCTCCAAAAATAGCAACGTTTATAAATCTGCTTTGAGCCTATCAGGAGCGAGAGAGAGCCCGCAGATGAACCTCCACAGTACAAAGAAACGAATGCGAAACTACACGTCCCATAATGCTCAGCTCGACGATGATTGGCCACATTCGAATGTGACGCAACAGATTTCGGTCCTCTTTTGCGCGAACGCCTGATGCTGAGGCAGAGAGTCATCTGCGCGCGGTTGCATCCATCTCTCATATCTAGTGCATCTAAAGGTAGGCGGTTTTTGTTAATATCAAAAATGATCATTTTGCATTGTATCGCAAACGTTTTTGTGTGACAGGCATTTAAAAGCATACTTTCAAGTGTTCACATTTTAAAATTTGAACGAGACACTAATTTGCCCCCTTTTGGGGAGGGTGCGTCTAGATTAAAGATTCGGACGTCTGAGATATTCTGTTAGGTTATTAACAGAATGTCTCACTATTTAATATACGCATTACGAAAGTACATCAATAGCCATCGAAATTCACGCCCGAAATCTTTGAATTGTGGTTTTCGTCGAGGCTATAGGCGCAGCTCAGTTCGACAAACATTCGTGTCTCGTTCAGTTGAGTGTGGTATAGATGGTGCTGGTGGAAATGCTCTTACTACGTTATTGTTAAAGCAGGTTAAAAAAAGATGGCCTTTATTTGACCTTAAATCTCAGAACAGTCCACTTTTTCGCCATTTCTTAAATAAAATAGGACAGTTTACCAGGTCGGGTATGGACGTCTATTGTCTTCGTTATATGTGCACGCGCGCAGCCTGCTGTCACATTGTATTCTCTTGATGTGCATCAGTGGCATTTGTTAATACGCATTAAGCAATATGCATTTTGCATGTCAACATCGAGATTATTATAAAAAAGTGATAACGTAATGCAGTAGAGTCCGGCGTGCAAAAGGAGAAATTTGGGTGTGATCTGGTTTGTTAGAAATGGGTGAGACGCTGATCCCTAACGTCGTTTTTTCGATTGCGTTTCGCAGTTGCATGATTTTTTTACTGTTAGTCTTATGCAATATAGTACTTTGTGGTATTATTTATTTCATGAAAGAGTCTGTTATAAAGAGGGGTCAGGGTGTATCTCAGCCACCTATTGTCTCCAGATGATATTCGTAATCCCATAGGACAGACATTATGTGGGCTGGGTGTTTATTGTCATCCATCGAGTGATCGAGTTTTGCATGTTGACGGGTTTTAATGAAGGTGATCTAATGCTTAACATCTGACTGTACACCGAAAGAGGCGAAGGATGGCTCTGCTTTTGTTGTCTTTGTTCGGTTCTTACACAACAAGCCCTTTGTTTTCTCAATTTCTCAATGGCTGTTTGGATCACCCTACACAAGAGATTGTTTGTCGACGGGATGTGTTTTCTCAAAATTTCATCCTAGCTTTCATGGACTTCCAATATTATATATTGTTATTGAACGATTATCGTTTAATTGGCTGATGACAGCATCGTCAGAATAGATGGCTGGCAGGGATTATTATAAAGAATATATTACTTATTGGCAATGTAATACGCCATCGTTTTTGCTTTATACACCTACTCTCATTTTCTTGCCTTGATTGCAAAATATATTATTTACAAATTAATTATACATGACTATTGTCAAGCCACTCCCAAAAACCCTGAAGTAGTTTGTATGAAGCATGAATGTATAAAGAAAAGCTGAGCTATTTAAAAGCTGAGGTTGGTTAACAGTGGGATTTATATACGTTTAAAAGAAAGGACTGTAAAAGAAAGAGTTGTTTTCATGATCACACAAGTGCCAATATTGTCAAATTCTAATATTGTCTTGTGCTTTTATTTGGCAGGTGTGCGAAACCGTCAAGGTTTGAAGTGCAATGGCGTCCTCTGGAGGTGGGCTGGAGATTACAACTGTAATCTAGATGTCATTCTGCAAAGATCAATGCACATGGTTTATTAAATGGAATGCCATTTCGTTTACAGATATTCAGGTTAAGGAACTAGACAAGCGTGCCTCAGGACAGGCTTTTGAAGTCATCCTGAGTCCATCAGCCCCGGATGCCAAGGCTGAATTTCCCCTGTCCACTCCCAAGAAGAAGGAGGTATCTCTGGACGAGATTCAGAGAAAACTGGAAGCGGCAGAGGAGAGACGCAAGGTATACATTTACACACATGCAGTCCCCGCGCAAGCATCAGAGGTTTAACGTTTGGTTATTTAATAGTAAATTGCATGTAGGTCATGCGTTTTCCCTCTCTGACTCCTATTAGAACCACGAGGCAGAGGTCCTGAAGCATTTAGCTGAGAAACGAGAGCACGAGAAAGAGGTCCTTCAGAAAGCAATGGAAGAGAACAACAACTTCAGCAAGATGGCAGAGGAAAAGCTTAACCAGAAAATGGAAGCCAACAAAGAAAACCGCACAGCACGCATGGCCGCCATGAACGAGAAATTCAAAGAGAAGGTATGTGTAAATGTCTGCATTTATATAATACACATGGCAATTTTGTAATTTTATTTAGAATCAGATCTTGCATAACGAATGTTTGTTTTATAGGACAAGAAGCTTGAGGAGGTACGGAAGAACAAAGAAACGAAAGATGGGGCCGAGGGGGACAACTAAGGGCCCGCTTTCATTTTCCTTTTCATTTAGGGTATAGTATTGGGTTTTTTAATGTATCCAAAGATTTATTTTTTGTTCCATTACATGGCCAGTTTCCCGTGTTTGGATTCATGTACTTGCCACTTTTTTATTAAGGGGTTTGGATGAAAAGCTGGAGAACATCATACTTTTCATCACTTCGTGTGAATTCAGATGTCTTTCATCATCCCCTCCAACTTGTAGATTTGTCCAGCTGCAGCTCTATAGCATTACAGGAGCATTGTTTTACTGATAGGGAAGCATGCCTGTGTTACGCATAGGTCTAATATATACTTGGTATATTGCATTGTGCAAGTCCACCTGTTTCCTTGTATGTCAATTTGACCTTAATAAAGTTGCAGAGTTGTTTGTTATTGTATCAGTTTTGCCGCTGCCTCTTTGTTTATCAGTCAGTCAGTGTTATATGAAGTAAAGGAACTTCATGAAATGTGTGCACTATGGAGTTAAACAACAGTTCATTCTATACGTAAATATAGGTTTTTGGAAACTTTTGATACGCTCTTTGTAGTCTTAGTGTTAACACTACACATATTGACATCCACAGTTGTTTCTTATTGTAGTGATCTACATCGAACACGCCGAACAAAACAATCTGTTGTGAGAAATTTGATGTTATTTAAAACATTCGAAAGTATATAAAAATCTTTACTATGTGTTAAACAGTCACACAGAAAGTCTGCTATGTTGCAACTCTTTCATTGCTGTAGCACTGAGCAAAAAAAGAAGTGGCTTGAGACTGTATGTGAACTGTAGTGACATCTAGTGGTTATAAGTTTGTCGACACGGTATTAGAAAAAAGGTTTCCAAAAGCATCTCTCCAAACGACTTTAGTAATGCTAAAATGATGTTTGTTTGTTTAAAACGGTGTTACCTGCATGCAGATTTATGGCAGTCGTACCAATTTAAAACCGCTTTGCAATCCACTGTGATGAATGGCTTATTGTTCAAATGCTGTCACATGTTTTCTGAAATAGTGCATCGATCTGTTCTAAGATGAATTACACCACATTTCCAAATTCTTAACTCCCTTAGTAGAAGCAATTACATGCATCCAAAAAAGTACATCATGTCTAGTAACATGTTGTATGAATACATGTTTTTCTAAGTGAATAAAATCAAAATCAAATCACTTGTTTGTCTGTGTGGTAGAAATCAAGAAATCATTCATCAAATACAGATTACCAGCCACTATTGTCGCTATTCTTGAATATAGTTATGAAATATTTAATCACTCAAAATATTGTAGATAGAAGTGCCGTTTTACTCGGTAGTTTGTTCGCCCCGAAAACTCTTCACCACTGGAAAGGAAGCAGGAGTTACAAACAGTGTTGTGTGTAACTACTTACTAAGTAATTAGTTAGTTTAATTTATTTACTTTTCCCTTGAAAAAGTAAAGTAAGGGATTACTTTGTGTGCAATACTGGAATTGACATCAAAATTTAAAGCCTAAATTTAAAATCCGCGCTTTAATGTATAAATTCTCACATGTCTAATACTTTGGTGAGTAAATAAGAGTTATTTAAGTAGTTTAATATTATTGATTTGAATTAATTAAATAAGCTGTTTCATGTCCATCCTTGAATCACTTAACTAGTCAACGTTGATATAGAAAGTAACTATTTATGAGCAGCTAAAAACTTTTTGGAGAGAGTCATTTGTACTATCTAATTAAACTATATGAATATGTAATGAATAACTAGTAATTAATTACTTTTCAGAGTAACTTAACCAACACTGGCCACAACAATCTGTAGATTACACTTTTTGGTCTGTCTTGTTCGACAAAGTGGATGAGAATGAGCTATACTGTTAACCAAGAAAGTACTATTTTGTCTAACTGTGTTTACAAAGAGAACCTTTGTCACTCCGTTAACACTGACAAACACTCATTGTCAGCTTGTGTGGGTGATGAAATAAGCACGAGAAATAAACAATGCACTCTCAATGTGTAGACAATAGCTACCAGCCGAATGATAACAAAATTGCATTTGCAGTCAAGAGGGGACTTTGGGAGAGGTCTGGTTTTTAAAAATGACCAATAAGGATATTAAAATGCATATCAACCTCCCCAGTATGCCATTCACTCTACTCCTGTGGCTTATGTCCCAAAAATGTGGTCTGTTACTAAATTAAGGTAAACTAGTCTCAAATATAACACACACACGAGCACAACTGTAGCTACCTCTAGGTATCGTGGTTTTGAATTGCCATTAATAAAGAGGGTAAGGAGACGGGATTAAAAGAAGGACGAGATGCATATATTTTACAGGGCGGTACTATCTCAGGGAGTGTCTCCTATTGGCTAGTTTCGGCGATCATAGACGAAGACGCTGCTATCCAGCCTTTCTGATTGGACGATATTCCTGTCAATCCACAATCTTTGTAAAACGCCCACCTGACAGCGGTACTGCAGAGCTTGAAGGAGCGTCTCGCTCTCAACAAATTCTATTGCGATTTTGTCCCATCATGATATTTAATTCGTTTAAGTTTATTTCCTAGAGAAGCATATGAAGGAACGGATAAATGCAGAGCAGTGGCTGAGGGGATTATCCTCTTTAAAGGTAAACCAGTTCATTTACAGATGATGTGTTCTTCAGGGAAAGATTAAACGTAAACCATCAACATGCACCAAATCTGCATTAAAACGAACTTTTTACATAGCTTGACAAAAGGTGGTGTTTTGTGTAGAAACGGGAACAATGACCGTCTACAGCTGTGATAAAATTACGTCTATTATTTTAAAACTACGTCTATGATTTTCGAGAGTTGGGTAAACGTCTGAAACGCTTAAGATAGAAAATGTTTTTGATTATTGCGGGCACCCGTAGATGTATATTTTACTGTTAACGTTTTATTGTTGCGCTTCCGGCGTCTCACGTTTCGATTCGAGATTTTACGCAAGGAACGGAACGGCGCGAGGGCGTGAGGGGTTCATTTGACTTTCGGGATGCCATCACTAAATTATTCACAACATTTTGCCGAACAATTTATCATTTAATCCTATTTTTATTTGTATGTACATTTTTTCTGCTTACATTGTGGCCCAATTTAGTTTTTTTCTGTTCTGTTAATGTATGTGACGTAACACGAGGATGTTCATCCAGAAATCGATGTTACGTAAGCGATGATGTCTCTCGTCGATGAAAATCTCACTGCTAGAAAAATTCGGTGAAGTAGTTTTCAGGTTTTACAGGTTTTGTCCTTTACATTTTTTTCATTCCTTGTTATTTTTTTAAAGAAAACATACACGGATGCAAGCCAAAGTATGAAATGTATGGTATAAATATTTACTGATCAGTATTGTATATTTACTAAAAATATTTATTGTATATTATGTCTACACGGCCGTAGCCAGCTATGAGGTCACCGAGGTCCGGACCTTTTATATTCAAAAATAAAATGTCAAGCTCTCTGAATGATTATTTTGCCATTTAAACCACCCCATATCATATGAGTGTTTGCAATCCATCATGTTGCTGCGAGAAGCTAGCGCAGTGAACGGGGCTTGAGAGCGCGTTGAGTGAGAGCGCGGGTATGCCTCCATTTGTTGCCAGATGCAGCTATTATACGTGTTTTTTTACTCGTTTTTCCAATTTATTGTGACACTTTGGGAGTCTTGGGACGTTTATAAAGTGTAAAGTTGAACGTTAGTGTTAGTGATATATTAATCTTATTCACAAAACACAAGCTTTGAACTTATTTCGGATATCTTTTTCTTTCTTTTTGAAATTGCTTGTTTTTCATAGCAATATCTGGCAACATTCTACATTAATAAAAAAAAAGCTTACAGACAAACTGTAACTTAATTGCTGACAGGAAGATACCACCATTGGTAAGACAAACGCAGTGATCATCGTTAATATCTGAAAGAAATGATTAACACCAATAAAAACAATAGCATAATACAAATATGTTTGTTACAGAATGAAATAGGCTATGCCAAATAACGTTACTGACCAGCAGGATGACGTCTCATGCTCTTTAGTTAACCTTAAGTCATCAAAAAACATAAATTAAAGCAGTGTTTTCAACTGGTGGGTCGCAAAAACGTTTTGAGTGGGTTGCGGAGTGTGCATTCAAAGAAACAACAAACGTAATTCTGTTTTTTTCTGACGCTAGACTTTTATTTTGACAGACGTGCGTGAAAGCGGTTGACTATCAAAAACGCTTTTTCCTCATTCAGTATTTACGGTCAAATGAGATGTTGTCAAGTTTTATATCGGTGTCATTATTCTAACGTTTTTATAACTTGTTATAAAATAAAAATTCCCTCACCTAAAAAAAAACGAACTTTCCAGTCCTGTCAGTCATAGGCTACTGTGCTCGTTGCGCGCAAATTTACCATGGTAACAGACCTTAACCCTCAAAATGCTACTTTATTTTCACTGTGTTTTTGTAATGTATTTCTAAATGACTGGTCTCGTCACACATACCAACTATTAACAAAAACTATTTTGGAACTGCTACCTTACCTAAGGTTACTTATACGGTACCTCATATTCATACAGTGTATCTATCTATCTATCTACTTATATATATATATATATATATAAATATATATATAAATGACTGAACTTAAATATACGAGCTTGATAAAAATGACCACTCTAGAAGAAATTTTCAGATGGCACACATATATATATATATTAGTCAATTTCCACAAAAAAAGGGTCGCAGCTTAATGTCCATGGTAAAATGCGGGTTCAATGGCCTAACCAGTTGACAATCACTGCATTAGAGCACAGACAAAGTTATTATTACTTATCCATATAGCAATGTTTATTATGGAAATCTATTACAGTAATCAGTATTGTTACATAAACCATTGTGATGCAATAAAGAAGGTCTAATTTAACAATGTTTATCCTCCAAAACAGACAGAACAGAGAGAGTGTAGAATGGCAAAAAGGCACACACACACACACACACACACACACACACACACACACACACACACACACACGTCTGTGAAATGTAAAACATTATTTTGAATAAAAAAACTTTCGCAATCTGTCCATTTTGAAGTTTAGGAGTGCATTTGTGGGTGTTATTATAGCACAATTCTTAACACCTTACTTTGGACCTCACTAATTTTCAAACCCTGGTTACGGCCTTGTATGTCTACATCGAGATTGATAGGTCATAGTATATCTATTTTTTTATTTAGTATTCCTTGCAGTATGCCAGTGCAGTCAGTTTAAAAGTTGAGAAAAACACTTTTATTTCCTTTTTCAAAGTGTGTGCAAAAGATGTTAAACATTTAGGGTTCTCAACAAGCTTGACTTTTGGTGTCTGCAATGAAGCCCTGACATTTAGGTCTTTTTTTCACCAGCAAAAAAAAAGAAAAAACACAAAAAATGTAAATTCTTACCTATGGTAAAGTTCACACAGAAATGACTTGTGATGAGCATTTATAATGAACCATGATCATTCAGATGGATTTCTTTCATAAACTAAAAGACATTGAAACACACTGTTTAAATGAAATAACAATGAGCAATATAGTATTTGAGCATTTATTGATTTTTGTTGATGTTAGCTAATGCCAATACAATGGTTCATATTAGTTCAATGTTTGCATTTACGAATGTTAACAGTTTCACCTTTAGGTTTAAATATGTATTAGTTATGAATAAACACGTTAGATTAACACATGCTCTAAACTTTTATTTCTTGTTAGTTTATGATAGCCAATACATTATTGTTAACAAATAAATATTAGTGAGAATGTTAGCAGTATTGGAAGATTACTGTAGTTTATATATTTTAATGCATAAAATATGTGACGCTGTCTGTGAAAACCAGGTTTAAATCCCCTAATCTAATCCAAAATTTGATTTCAATCTTTCACATGGCCTTACTCAGTCAATACTTAACATATCAAGGTTATATTTTCGCAATACATTTTTTACATCATGATTTTATATAGATAAAAATTAGTGGTGGGCATAGATTAATTTTTTAATCTAGATTAATCTTGGAATTAATCTAGATTAATCTAGATTAAAATGGCTCATTTGAATTCTGCCGAAGGCATTCGGAATATGTGTGCTACCCAAATAATGACTAAAAGTAAGTCTTTGAGAACGGTTTCTCAAGCCAGCTGGCACATTAGACCAGGGGCTCAACTCCTGGTTCCAAAATGCATCACAAACTGCTTTAGAAAGCTGTTCTACTATGATAATTGGTGATGAAAATTAAATTATGTTCAATAAGATGTACTTGTGCTTACTTCCTCATTAGCTAAGGTATGCTTTGCGTTTAGGTGGTACTTGAGACTGGAAGAGCTCCTACAGTACATTTACATTTAGTCATTTAGCAGACGCTTAACCAAGGCGACTTACATAGAGTTAGGGAGCAACAAGCGATATGTCATACAGGAGCAATAATACATCAGGTGCCAATACAAAGTTACTGCTTTCAACTAAAGCTAGACCACTACCTGTTGAGAGAATTTTTTTTTTTTTAAACCAACTGTATGTAAACCAATTCCGTACAGTAAACCAGTTCCACATTGCACAAGGTGCAAACAACCTTAGTCTTGTCGAGGTTTCCATTGGGAAGCTTCTTAAAAATAAATTTTTCCTGAAGCAAACCCGGCGGCTTCATACCTGCATCCATGTTAGCACGTCACGTTTGATGTGGTAATTTCACAGTACCGTTATGTTGTGTTAAGACCAAACGCGAATGGCGCGTCAAGCGCGAGTGATTTACATGTTAAATCAATGCAAAGACGCGATAGACCTACTTGCGGCGCGAATCGCGCGGATGAAGCCCTGGTGATGAGATGATGAGGCGGCGCGAATGACAAGAATGAAGCGCGAATGAAGCGAATGAAGCCCTGGTTATTAGATGATGAGGCGGCGCGAATGACGCGGATCACGCGAGTTGAAAACTCTCGTTCTCGCCCCCTACAGTGCAATTAAGCTAGGTATACATCCGCGCTAAAATATCTAGGTGAAAGTCATCATAGCTTGCGTGGAATAGACCCAGCTCCCAACCCAACTTTGAGAATAGATTAATGGCGACATTTTTTTTATCGCGCGATAAGAGTAGCGCATTAACGCCGTTAAGGGTCCACCACTAGAAAAAATACATTTTTATTATTACAGACTGGGTCACATATATGAATATAAATAAATAGTTAGATAAAGAAAGTCATATATTTACAAATCTTTGTCTCCTGTTAAATTCAGATTTCTTCTTTTATGAACGCAATATGTTTGAAGCAGTTAAAATGCACAACAATACTTCAACTTAACTGTTCTTGAACACTTTTCCCAAACAGATCTCAAAATAGACTGCTGCTTGCTTAGTTCTCGCCATGGCGACGGTTGTGATGGAGCAGATCGGGCGGCTGTTTATCAACGCGCAGCAACTTCGTCAGATCCCTCGTTTCCTGGAATCGGCCTTCCCTACTTTGCCTTGTACTGTTATGATCACCGACGTGCCGTGGGTTTTCCGTGAGTCGCACATATTTACGGGCTACAGGCTGCCCGACCAGAGTTGGCGGTACTACTTCCTCACTCTGTTCCAGAGGCATAATGAGTCTGTGAATGTGTGGACACACCTTCTGGCCTCCCTCATCATCTTAGTCAAGTTTCAAGAGCTTTCCGAAACGGTGGACTTTCTGCGAGACCCTCACGCCCAGCCGCTGTTCATATTGCTCCTAGCCGCGTTCACCTACCTGGCCTGCAGCGCACTGGCCCACCTGCTCTCGGCCAAGTCTGAGCTGTCCCACTACACATTTTATTTTTTGGACTACGTGGGCGTAGCTGTATATCAATACGGCAGCGCCCTGGCCCATTTCTACTATGTAGTCGAAGAAGATTGGCACGGCAAAGTGCGAAGCTTCTTCCTGCCAGCTGCAGCCCTCCTGGCCTGGCTGTCGTGCACAGGCTGCTGCTACGGGAAGTACGCCAGCCCGAGCTTGCCTAAATTTGCTCACAAGCTATTTCAGGTGGTGCCCTCTGGCCTGGCCTACTGTTTAGATATCAGTCCCGTGTTGCATCGCATTTATAAATGCTATAGCTCTGAACAGGGCTGGGCCGACAAGGCAGTGATTTACCACTGCCATCAGGTCCTCTTCTTTTTGATCAGCGCCTATTTCTTCTCGTACCCTGATCCTGAGCGCTGGTTCCCAGGATGCTGCGACTTCATCGGACAGGGCCATCAGATCTTCCACGTCTTCCTGGTGCTCTGCACCCTAGTGCAAATTGAAGCAGTACGACTGGATTACAGCGAGAGGAAGACTCTCTATGAACGTCTCCATGGTGACTTGGCTCACGATGCGGTGGCTCTCTTCATCTTCACGGCGTGCTGCAGTGCACTCACTGCCTTCTATGTGCGCAAGCGTGTCAAGGCGTATCTAGAAGAAAAGCAGGAGTAGATTAAGGGACGAGATATCATTGCTTCCACATGTATAAGAGATTGCACTGGTCTTTTCAGCAAATCCATTTTTCAGTGCATCTTATATTTGTCATGAGGGGTTTTGTTCTTGGTCTGCAATGCATTTTGATTCAGCTGCTCTCTGTTTACCAAACTGGTGACATGCTTTATAACGGCATTACAATTCCAAAGTTGCACATCAACGAGATTCCAAAACCTAGTGAGCTGCCTACATAGACAAAGGCTGATTCAAAAGGTAGCCAAATGAAGCTGACATTTTTTGTTGGTTAAAAACAACAATTATTGATTGAGCAAGTACATGTAAGCAGAGGAAACACACACAGTTTCTGCCAATCGTATATTAATCTTGAGTACCAATAAAGAATGTGAAGCTGATGTCACCCCTTATGTTGCTGTGACGCTGCCATCTTGTAAGGATAATACTCCACTGCTATTATTGTTTTGATATGTACAGTTACTTGTTTTGTTTGATTTATGGGAAAATCCAAAGTGAATTAACCATGGGCTTTTCCTGAACGACTCTGCACAATACTATTGCAGTTTTTAAAACAGACATTCTATAGTAAAATTTCCTAATCAAACAAGAAAAAAAAACACTGCATTGAACGCGCTAGCAGCGATCCTCCCAAGATGGTGCAACATTCAACTCAGCGTTACGTTGATTGACAAGATATATAGAGTGGTATCCTTCTGCATATTTCTGATCTTCGAAGAGTATTTAGTTTGATCAAATATATTATACCTAAACGAGCCCTAGGGGGGTGGTTCGAGCACAGAAATACTACGTGATACGTCCAACTAATTTTTTGACAAGTCGACCAGGTTAAGCATGAGAAGCCCGCATGTTTAACATTTTAAAAAGTCAGAATGCATGACACACTGTTGCATCACCCCTTTAAAATATCAGTGTTCAAAATGGACTCTATATCTTATCACGGTTTCCAAGCTTATAATAATGATTCACAGTTTGCGCTGTTCGATCAGATTTCACAAGATATTCAGGTTTGACGTCATTCAACTTCGATCTACATAAAGATGAGTACATAAAGTATCCTACAAAATTTCAAAAATCCTTTACAGAGAATATAATACCAGAATGCATTGTGGTAAGGGCCGTAAAAAAAACCTTAAAATGTAATGGCTGAGGTGAAAGAAATCTTCATTATAAATACAGAACAAATATTCACATTACTGCTAAAAATGATATAGTTAAACTTAAATGCTTATTTTTCACAGTATTTGTGCCATTTTCTTAAAAAACGTACATCAAACTCAGTGAAAAATTAATTGCAAGTCGAATCTCTTTATGCTTTAAGGTGCGTACTTATGAGTTTCAATGCCTTAAAAGGCAGCTGCTGATGAAAGCAATATGGCAGCCCATTGGGTTTTGGAACTGAGCTACAGTCTAATCAAAATAGATGAAGGGTTAAAAGGTTTGGACTCTTAAACTGAACTGAACAAGCGCCATTAATCCTTTTCATACCTGTCATTTATGTGTGGTCTGTGAGAAGATATCAGCATTTCTGTTGAAGGATTAGTTAACAGCTTATGGATACATACAGTAGTGTAGGACTGGCACTGGATATGTAGCCTACATATATTACTTTTATTATGCTTCTTAATGCAAAAAAATCTATATTGCGCAGCGTTCTGCTCTGACTTAAATGAGTAGTCCACTTTCAAAATAAATTTTCATGATAATTTACTCACCCCTATGTCATCCAAGATGTTTATGTATTTGTAGTTGAAAAGAAATGTTTTTTTCTCCATATAGTGGATTTCAATGGACTCAAAATGGTTGAAGGTCAAAATGACAGTTTCAGTGCAGCTTCAAAGAGCTTTAAATGATACCAGACGATGAATAAAGGTTTTTTTAGCGAAACGATCGGTCATTAAAAAAATAAACACAAATGCTCGCCTTGCTCTGTTCTGCGATGATCGTTCATGACTTCACAAAATACGCTATCACGTTGAAAAGGTTACGCTTGAACAAGTTGAAGTTTTCAATGTTATTAAGTATAACGTGAACGCGCATCACAAAACAGAGCAAGGCGAGCATTTGTGTTTATAAAGAATTAGACATTTACATTTTTTCACTGACACTGTCATTTTTAACGTTTGATGTCCGTTGAAGTCCACTATACAGAGAAAAATCCTGGAATTTTTTCTTCAAAAACCTTAATTTCTTTGCAACTAAAGAGAAAAAACAGAAACATCTTAAGACATAAAGGTGAGTAAATTATTATTAAAATTCATTTTGAAAGTGGACTTTAAGTAATAGAATTTTGTTTGTGTTTGACACAAATATATTTTGTATTTTTAGCTTCACACAACAAATCAGTTCTGACTTGCCTTACAGCATGTCCTAGCTGTTCAGTGCCACTGTTCAGAACTTAATTTATAATTATCTGCGAAAAGCAATCGATTGGTGTTTTGTACGTCATGCACTGCCTGTCTTTGAATATTAAAGAATGATTTGATTTGATAAGGACAGTACACAGTATATGATATTATAGGATTGAATGACATGAAAGACCATGTTAATTAAACTCTTGACGGAATTATCAGAAATTTGTGTTATTAATTTGAGACAAAATTCACAATTGACGACATAGACACTATTGTGGATCTTATGAGACAAGTCAAGAAGTCCCATCCATATTTCTCTACAAAATCAAAGAAACGTACCTAAGATTGCGGTAATTAAGAATTATCTTATAAACACAAAATGATGGGAATGATAAAACATCAAATTTTGCTCATTTGTCCTGAATATAATTTCACAAAATAGCCTGTTTTGATTTTGGGGTGGAATATAACTGGGACATTTCTGAACGGGCTTTGAAGGGTTCACACGCCGATGTTTCCAGCTCGCATCTTTATGATTTTCAGATAGGAGAGAAAATGCTCAAGGCCTTTTTTATTGAAACGTGAGCCAAAGCAGCTTTCGAAAAACAATGAATCACGCCTTCATCATTTTGATTGCTCCTTTTGCACACAAGGGCTATAACTTCGGCCTTTCCTCATAATACCCTGATGTGAATGCCTTTGTGTCACCTATGCATAAGCAGACTTTTCTATTGGACGTTCAGCACTTTTTTTCAAAATAACAGTCTGAGCGTCAAAATTAATGTGTTAAATGTGTATTCTAATGTGCCTGGCTACCTGCATGCGTCATTGTGTGTCAGTATGCATACAGGTGCTCTTGAATGTGCGTGCGCATTGTTGAATGTACTGTATACTTGAACCTATGAGAGATTATAGAAAGGATATGAAGGCTCTGTCTGACCCTGTCCTGTCATGTACCATGACGTGTGTAGTTCTCCTTTTCTCCTACTAAACTAACGTACAAACCAAGAAGCATGTTAATGGAGTCGTGATGAACTGCATTTCCTCATCCGATAACACGTGGGGTAGCAGGCCAGTTTTAACAGCACCAGCAGACAACAATGATGTCACAGATGATGTTAAAAGACCGACACTAATGATGTGATTGACATGTTTGCGTGCCTGTTGACTGAAAAGAAATGAGAATATTCTGGGTAAATATGCTGGAAAATGATCTCACAGCAGGTGCAAAGACTATATAATTTGTCTGTGAATTTATCAGATGATGATATTTAAGAGCTATTCATAAAGTGTTGTTTCTATGTAGGATCCAACATACTGTACCACAAACCTGCTGAAATCTCAATGGAAAACAACAGATGAGATCATCTCCTGGCACGACCAGAATATGACCTAAGCTTTAGTTTCCGTAATACTCATGTGGGAATGTTGGGAAATGACTTTGAAAATGACTTTGAACTGTTTATTTTTTTAATTCTGTACTACCCTGAAGACACTTTCAGAGTCTGAACAGACTTTTCTGTTTAAGATTTGGGATTTTTACTATGACCACGATAAGAGTTAGGTCGAGAGAATGTTTCTTTTGTATTGTAAATAACAGGAAGGATTGATTGACTTTCTTGACTTATAGCAATGATTTTGTTCAGTACTCAACCACGAGCACTTATAATGCTGAACGAACGCTCAAGATTCTGCTAAGGTGCAGAAAAGAAACAATAAAGACTGATGTTAACCTAAACTTAACTGTTGTGTGTGGAAATGACTGTGTTGATGTACTAGGTATTTAAGGAAATAAACTATAATTCACACATTCCACATTGTGTTTCTTGTTTGGGCAAAGTGGCAAAATAAAAAAGAGTTAAAGAAAAATGGGGGAAGCCAGTGCTAGCTGTCACACTTTTTTTTTTTTGGAATTCAGTAGGCACATACTGTACCTTTAAGTCTTGGCAACAAAAGATATTTTTATTATTTCAATATAACCCAGAAAAAGAGATGAACAAAACAGTCCGTTAAACACACACCGACTCTGTGACAATATACAGTATATGCCACTTTGAATCCTGCCGTTGAACAGTCAAGACTTTTCATGTGAAAGTACAGAGTAAGAAATACAATTTAGACAGTAAAAATAAAAAAGTAACAGGGAAATATGATATGAAATCACAATTTTGGCCAACAATAAACTACACATTTATTTTTACAAACGTCAAGTTGATGAAAATGAATACCAAGGACAGCTTTTGTGAGCTAACACTCAAAATCAAAACACCATGGCCCAGTTTCCCAAAGTTTAGCTTGAGCCAGTACTACACCGTATTTAAATTAGGATATTTAAGTCGCTTTTATTAAAATGCCTCATAAAACATGGAGTGTATCTTGAGAAAAAACAATGGCAATGACACATTTGTCATTGCCAAACAATGGTTATAAAATGAAGAAAAAAATATTCAGTTAAACTCTCATATTATTAATTTTACTACTGCCTTTATGAGGATTATATTTATGAGACACTATAAATTGAGAAACAGATTTTTTTTAAATGACTGAAATGACTAAATGCGTTTTAAAATGAATACAATAATTTAAAACACTCAAATCAAGAGACATGCTACATATTTAATCTTGCATAGTTTTACATAATTGTGACATGAATTTACTACCATTAAAAGTAGACATTTTGCATCATATACTATATGTTTCTAAATCTTATCTGGTTCATGGATTGTCATCTTTCAACAACAATGTGTTCATCAACATCATCACATTCTTCATATTCTTATCATCATTTTCTTCTGCATTTTTATCATATTCATAACTAATTCAAACTAAATCAAATGTGTTAAATGAATTTGAAAATAAAAGCTTCTGTAACGCTAAAGGAGCCATATATACACCTACCACACGATGGCAGTCTTGTCGAGGACAAATCATATTGCGCAACCTAAGGCAAACGCAAACGTTTTGTGGCAAAATCTTTTCAATTCAATTGTAATCAATACTAATTCAAAGCAGAATCTCTATATTAAAATATAAAAGTTTTTCACACCTGACATATTTTATGTAGATACTGGAGTAAACCCATTTCTCACTAGACTGGTTTGTTATTCTCTTTCTTGTGGAAATGTTGGAAGCATGTGACTTTATCGTTGACCTCTCAGGAGGAGGTCATAGCTGGACACATAACATTCAACTTCAGATCACATTCACCTGAGCTGCAAGGTCCATTTCAAGGCCAGTTAGTCATTCTTGTGTTGTTCGTGATATACAGCATCGAGCACTATAACTCACACTGACATCTTTTCTGGATGTAATATATACTCTTGTTCCTCTCCAGCCATTCACTTGTATTTCTTTCTATCTTGCCTTCTGCATACAACCCTTTTATTAAAGAAACATTTCTTTTGTCTACACAGTTTGATATAATGATCCTGGAATGAAGATGTCTAGTTGCTAGTCTCTGGGCCTCTTTCATTTACCATACGTGAATGTACTTTAATAATTTACCTTTTTATCAGAATTGTTCTATGTACTCTTATCAATGTATTGTGTATATTAATATTAACATTTGTGATGTGCATTATAGCTTGATAGAATAATCTATATCCACTTACACAAGTTTTACAAAAGATTTAATAAAAAATCAATCTGTATTGCTTTGCTGTGGAAATTCGTCTGAAACAGTCATGTCATTTCATTTTAACATGCCGTTCTTGCATCAGAATTATAGTGGACAGGGAGAGCTTTCATCTCTAAGGTTCAATATCTTTCTCAGATGTGATTTTCGAACGCTGTGAATCTCTACAGATTAGGGGTGCATTTCATTCCAAAGTTACCATCTATTCCTTTCGATGACTTTATTTTCAACAATTTCTACGTTTTATTTGGAACAGGGATGAGGCATCGTTTATGTCTTTTCTAAAGTGTGTAGATGAGTCTTTCTTGTGATGAATTGTGGGAAAACGTAAAGATGTTTAGAGGTCATTGACTTCATTGACTTGGTTCTCTGACTGTTTTCGAAAAGAGCTCTTAAGCACTCAGTGAGGCCCGGATTGTGCATCATGCTCCAACTATTATTTTCAAATAATGAGGTGACCCGTAGAGCAATTTTTTGTCATTTTTACAACATCATTCATTATAACAACGCTACACTTTATGGTCTTGCCATCTGGGTGGTTGGCACTGAATGAACTATACAATATTTTTTCTTTTGTTAAATGGGTCATTATGCATGCACAAAGGCTTGGCACAACAACCAAAATAAATGAATGTCTTAAAATATTGCACTTACTGTACAGGTACAACAGTGCTAAAGATTCTCTAAAGTAACTAATTAAATGTTTATATGCATTGCAAAATTGTTATGATCTGAGAGTTTGATTTTAAGGTAATTTGATTAAACATTAAATCATTTTTAAATGAATTTGACAATCTCTGAATGGACAAGTCTTCCGTTTGATTCTTAAATTAATGTGCTTTAGTAACGGTTGAATAAATAAAACATGATATGTCATACAAGAGCAATAACACATTGGTGTTAATACAAAGTTACTTGATTCCAACAAAAGTTAGACCACTACCTCCTGAGAGAAAGAGGGACGGTAAGTGTTTTTTTGTCTGTCAAGTATTCACAGATGAGATGGGTTTTAAGTAGTTTTTTGAATGTTGTGAGAGATGTGGTTGACCGGACCGAGCTAGGAAGAATGTTCTAGACGGAGTTGTGAATGAAAATGAGCGGGAAAGGAAGCAGGCGCATATCCAGTGATAGTCCTGTAGGCAAGCATTAGTGACTTGAATCTGATACGGGCTTCAACCAGTAGCCAGTGGAGAGAGATGAAAGGGGGTGTCACATGAGCCCTTTTGGGCTGTTGGAAGACGAGGGGTGCTGCTGCGTTCTCAACCAGCTGGAGCGGTTTGATAGCCTTCACAGGAAGACCAGCAAGGAGAGCATTTCAGTAATCCATCCTTGAGATCACCAGTGTCTGGACAAGGAGTAAAAAGCCCCGATGTTGCAGTTGAAGGCCCCACATGAAAGACAAACGCAAGGCCAAAAGGTGGAACATGCAGAAAATCTGCAATGCAACAAATGATTATGCAAATTGGGGGGGAAATGAGGACCTGCAAAGTGACCCCCATTAAGCGCTTCAATCTTGATGGAAATTCAAAACAGATTCTGAAAAGCCAAGGGTAAATTCTAACAACGTTTTGCTACACAAGTTATTTTGAACAAGCGTGCACCTTAATAAAAAAAATTTTTTGGCCATCAAACACGGCGTGAACAGAAATAATAACTTTCCTGCCCCGTTGTACCTTAGAAAAATAAATAAAACATTCAAACACTGAAGTGTTGACAGGACTGCAAGTGCTCACGAAACACATTGCCGCAAGAGAAAATAAATGGAAGAGTTAATGAAAAGGTGAAAATTCAAGGGATACTTTACCCTAAAATGAAAATCCTTTCAGACCTGTATGACTTTCAAGTGCAGATCACAAAAGAAGATATTTTGAAAAATGTTGGTACCCAAACAACATGGACCCCATTGATTTCCATTGCATGGACACAAACCCATTGAGACATTCCTCAAAATATCTCTTTTAAGCTCCACAGAAGAAAAGTCGTATACACAACACAAACTATCCCTTTAAGAGCAATTACACAAAAGCCAATTTACTGGACAAGGACTGCTGACAAACATTAAATCTATGAAGTCTGCTGTTTATTGTACTCTCATTCAGTGCGTTTCTGTAAACAAGTTATCTCTTCCTTTCACTCATATGCCGTTAATGATGTATATCAAATCATGTAAGTCACGGTGTGCATTCGCCGAAAGCTCTATTTTCCGCTATATCCAGCCAAAAATCATTGCATCCAAAAGTGTAAATAGGCTCCAGACATATATATCTGCGCGCTGATGAATTCGCGCCGTCGCATTATATGTTTAGAGGCTTCTAAATCATACAGGCGAGATGGGCATAATCACCTTGCCGGCTGCTTCCTGTCTTCTAACTATCAATTCCCTCTCTTGTCTCCATCAATTTTCCTCTCCAAATGTCCCCTTAACTCTCTCCCCGTTTTATTCCTCCCTCCGTCCAGGAGCCTCAGTCATCTCCACGTTCAAAGCTCCCTTTTCTAAATGTTCCATTTGGTCTGTCACACAATGATTTGTATCAAGGTTGGTGAGGTAATATCAAGAGACTCGTAATTAAAGATCTCAGCAGGCGGAGAGATCTCTTTGTTGAAAGTTATTAAATCGCTCGCCCCTTTCATGGCGAAAGCCACCTCTTCTCTGCCTTTTCTGACAAACGGTCCGTCTCCTGTCCGAGATTGGCCCTCTTCCTTCTTTTGTTGTTTCTGCATTTCTGTCGTACTCTACCTTTTCATTATCTTGGCGAGAAAGTCCACCGGCAGAAATCAATATATTCTCCTAGTTATTAATCCCTTCAAGCATGGAGATTCATCGTATGGGCAAGCCCGCACACGCCTGCCTCAACGTGATACAAAACTTGTGCTTTTCTAACACTTAAATGTGCCTGAGGATAGTGGCTAATCCACAGGGCATTATGTAATTCAGGAGGATAATGTGTTAGAGGTCTGAGAAGTTTCAATGGGGTTGATCGAAAGCTTTGGTCAGCTTACATTGCTTGGACATGGATGGGCTTAACAGTACAATGAATGTGGAGCATTGCTGAAATAAACCCTTAAGGTGTCACCATGAACAACTACTCAATGGTACAAAATAAACTACAAAAATAAAAAAAACTGTTAAATGTATAGTTCACCCAACATTGAAACATGAGTAAAAGAACATTAAGTAGATGCAACTCATGCAGTACAAGTTAGCTTATGATAGAAGTAGTAAAGTAATATAAAATGTGCTTGTTTATCAAAATGACAGATAAAAGTGCTCAGAGGAACACTTTCAATATTTAAAAATGGTTGTACCAACAGCAAGAAACAACATTTATTTTGATCACCGTTGTTCCGGGCTTGATGATGAAAATAATAAAGATATTTGTATTTCTTTTGATGCCACATTAGCCTACAATTGTTAATAAATTGATCAGAATTCATATATAAATAAAGTAACATAATTTGCTTCCATTAAAAAGCCTTGCCGTGCCATTTCTAAAAGCAATGAGCTCACATCTTTCTCTTAAGAAAAACTTACATTAGGACTTTAGCCAACTTGGCTAAAACTAGAATTGAAATTATAATAGGACCCAAAAGCTTGTGTATGCACTATATTTTATATTTTTACTACAAGACTATTTATTATGTTCATGTTATGCAAACTGTGAGTAAAAATAGTACATTTATACATTAGTGTATCATAGTGTAAATGTCACTGTGTAATTTGTTCTAAAGATTGTATTGAAATCAAATAAATATAGGTCTAAATATTATTTTCACTTCAACTTAACAAAATAGATTAATGTTACCTTGCAGAAACAAGTTATGAATTATGAATTAAGCATGAATAAAAAATAAAATAATCTTAAAATAAATTAGCTTAATAATAAACAAATGAGCCAAAAGACAAAAGCATAAAATATATATATATATATCTATGTATATATATACAGTATATATATATATATATGTATATAGGTTATGCTTTTGTCTTTTGTCTAATTTGTTTATTATTAAGCTAATAGCAGAAACAAGTAATGAATTATGAATTAAGCATGAATAAAAAATAAAATCTTAAAATAAATTAGCTTAATAATAAACAAATTAGTCAAAAGACAAAAGCTTAATATATATATATATATATAATGTTCAAAATATGAATAAACATTAAAAAAAATATTTACATAACTACAACTGAAAACAAAACTATAACCAATCGATATTCATTCACACCTCAGCCTCTTCATCAGCCATCAATTAAATTCAGGCATAATAAAACATTTCCAGTGAATTATTGCTTTAAGCATCAAGACATGAGGGAACACTGCAATACTTCTTTCATCCATTTAACAGCTGGAGGAGCTTTAAATTCAATGTGAGAATCAATGCAGAGAGGATAAAGTGCCTTTGTTGTCCACACAGCCTGAAGATCACTGTAAACATTACGGGCATTTAGTCGTCTAATGATTGTGCGAAAGGGCCGTATTTTAGCTCGGCAGGGAGAGGTGCTCTGTCTAGCTTGACTTAAATGACATGGATGGCCTCATTAAGATGGAGTTATGGCTTCATGGCACAGTCCATGCGCTAAGATGTTATTCTTTCCAATTATTGCTTTCAGTAACCCAAGATTTAAAAACCATCATTACTGTCTGAAAACAGGGACAGGTTAGAGATGGCTTTTCCCTCTCCTTTTTATGTCTGGAGATAATCAAAGTGCCTTTGTGTAGCAGGGAGTGGATATGATCAATCCCAGAATTTCTCTCCCCTGGACTAATGACGTATTTAGCACATACTCTGTTCTCTGTTGAAGATTGCTGGGGAAATTTACATCTCTGAGTCCAAACAAGGGGTCCAAATGTCTGAAACCAGCTAGAAAACTTCTATTTCTGTTTTAATACAATTTGTTTCCTGATAACTTTACATGAAACTAATACAGTATATGCTTCTCTTTAGCTTAACTATGCTTCGGAAGCAAATAAAGCAAATGTAGAAGGCTTATATTTGATTAGTGAATGAAAAAATTAAACAATAATATACATTTCTGAATGTAACTGCAGACACATTAAAAGCTCTGCATGCAGAAAGCGAGTAAAGGATATAAAGGCCAAACATTTACAGGTCAAATCTTATGATGAAAATCTATAAAAAATTTTATAAACATCCAGAAATGGTCCTTTGACTTCTTCTGAAACAAGTTGAATGATTAAAGAAAAACAATATCTAGCCAGACAAAAGCAAAGAAAAGCTCTATCAAATTCTTATGATGGCCCTTTTGTCCCACTTCCCGCTGGTCTGTTTATGTGTCCGTTTGCAGGTGGCTGCTGGGCTTTTTGGCCAATTGGGTAACCATGGCACCCAGGTGTCCCAGTGTGTTAAAAGCAGGCTGCTTTCTAATGGTCTTTTCCCGCATGACCACTGATTCATTTACTCGCTTGACCAAAATATTTCCATTACCGATCGCTTCTAATGCTTTCACTTCATGCCTACAAATGTAAATGATTAGGTATTTCATACTTTTAATGGACTTTTTTTTATAGTTACACAAGCACAATTGCATACGATAAAGTATATAACTAAAAAAGATCGGTTTATTCACCTGAATGTGTTAAATTTGCTTAAAACAGGAAAAGTGGCAGTAGTGAGGAAGGGAAAATTAATTTAGGAGATATTTTCCGTAAACAGAAAAGTAAACATCTTATGCAATTTTGCTTCTCATATAAATGTATCTTGTATCTGCAAATATGTTTAACAATATTACTGGGCACGGCGATACCCTTTAAGATTGAAGATTTAGCAGTTAATTACACATTATTAGTCAAAAAGCAGGTGTAAATGTCCTAAAATGTGCAATGAGACAATGAGATTAATTGGGTGATGGGAGCCTGCTAAGCATATTTCCCAGACCTCAAGAGAGCCTCCGAGAGGTTTTAGGACAAAATCAGATCTAAAGAAAATAAGAATTTGAACCCCATCTCTGCCCACCCAAAAGCCAGCAGATGTTGTCTTACCTTTAACTCAAGACTAATTAAAGCACTTAGAAAATAGGACACTGGCCACTGAAGATAAATGTGGCAATTTTAAAAGCAACATTAAAATACACTGGAATAAGTTTGAAGGGTAAACTTAAATGAAATAGATTGGAAGAGAGGATTGCAAAAGGATTTAAAGAATTACCATATTATACAGAACGTCAGGCTGCCTGTGCTCCCGGGTCACTGTTATTTATGCATGGCCTGCTGTAATCACCCTCATCTGAGGTAAATTCACAGAAGCGCGCTTTAAGATATGCTGATATCTGTTTTAAGGCCTGCGGCACGTCGCGGGGACTTTCATCTGTGTTTACATGGTACGTATATCAACAAGATCCCGTTTGTTCTGACAAGATTGCACAGATTGCAAGAAAGCTCTTAGAAATGCTCAAAAGGATGCTTCCTAAGTAGGGGGGAATCTGATTAAACAAATCTGAGGAGAAAACGATTTACAGCTTGTTTTCTGTTAGGAGTTCTTCATCCCCTTTTTTGATTGGCTAACCCGCACAGATGCTCCGCCTCCTGAATCGATGAGCACCAAAATACCTAATATAAGGATAAATGTATTGTCTCTGTATGCTCAAAAAAATATGTTTTTAAAACCACGTAACAACTGCAACATGTGAATATATGTCTTTGCAGTCGTCACGATTGTGCATTGAAATTTAGTTCAAACTGTCATTTATTGTGCTTTTGTGAGCAGAAGTGATCTCGTGGTTCTATAAGGTTACGGTATTATGATGCACATAAAATATGACCGTTGAATCAGACATTTGGAACAGAGCTCAAAGGTAATTACGTAAAGATTGGTGGTTGTTGAATCTCTCTCAAAATAAAAAAAAAATTTGTTTACAAATGGCAATCTCGTTTTTCATGAATAGTCTGGACTAGAATTGTGGGTACTAATTTGTCTTTTACCTTAAAGCATTTTACACAACATGACACGTCGTTTTCATATTCCTTTCTGTGGCTTCAGTCTCACAGTCTTGAAAGGGATTCATTAGCATTTCAATAGTTTGTAAATTGAACTGCTATACAAACTGTTTTTAGAGGTTAATGGTCGTAACAACATATATTTATATATATTTGTATATATAATACAATTGTCTATTTCTACTGTTATTGCCTGTGATTTATTCGTTTTTGGTATGCATGAACGTAAGTGTTGTATGTATATGTTGTCTTCCCTGTCGTCTGTATATGTCGTCCTTACTGTCGTCTGTTTGTGTCGTTCTCACAGTCATCTGTATATATCGTTTATCTTCGTTGGAACCATATATACACTCAAAGTTGAGAAGAATGCCCTGAGGCCGGATTCACATTTCGCGTCTAAAACCGCGCGGCGCCTCCTTCTCGGCACTCCGAAAAGTTGAACTTCGACATATACAGACGACGTAAACAGACGACAGGGAGGACGACACAAACAGACGACAGTGAGGACGATATATACAGACGACAGGGAGGAAGACATATACAAACAACAGTGAGGAAGACATATACAGATGACAGGGAGGACGACATATACAGACAACAGGGAGGACGACATATACAGATGACAGGGAGGACGACATATACAGACAACAGGGAGGACGACATATACAAACAACAGGGAGGAAGACATATACAGATGACAGGGAGGCCGACTAATACAGACAACAGGGAGGACAACATATACAAACGACAGGGAGGTCGATAAATACAGACGACAGGGAGGACGACATATACAAACGACAGGGAGGACGATATATACAGACGACAGTGAGGACGACATATACAGACGACAGTGAGGACGACATATACAGACGACAGTGAGGACGACATATACAGACGACAGGGAGGACAACATATACAGACGACAGTGAGGACGAAATATACAGACGACAGGGAGGACGACATATACAGATGACAGTGAGGACGACATATACAGACAACAGGGAGGATGATTTATACAGACGACAGGGAGGACGACATAAACAGATGACAGTGAGGACGACATATACAGACGACAGGGAGGACGACATATACAGATGACAGTGAGGACGACATATACAGACAACAGGGAGGACGACATATACAGATGACAGTGAGGACGACATATACAGACAACAGGGAGGATGATTTATACAGACGACAGGGAGGACGACATAAACAGACGACTAATACGTACATGCATACCAAAAACATATATAAACAGCCAATAACACTGGACACAGACAATTCTATTGTACAACCCAATCAACACTTTTTTGACACATATGGAACTCCATACTGCAGGGTCTGAAGTTAATTTCCGTTCTGTTTTTAATTATCAGCTAGTGGCTATGCAATTATTAATAATTTATATTAATATTATAATGAATTAAAATGAATGTTGTTTTGTGTATGAATTGTATTAAATTGAATGAAAACTCAACAGTTACTGATTCCTTGCGGAGGGGAACCGGAAGTGAGGCTTGGGCCACATTACGTTTGTTATGCCACTGAAACGTCTATAAGCTATGAACTATTGAGCCTCTGCAGGGTTCCATTATCTGATATTGTCCCACAAAAAGATGCAAAGAATACTGCAATCTCCACAAAACAATGCACAAAATGTGTACAATGTATCTTGACAAAATCTTAATGAAAGTGTCTAAGGGAAAACAAGGAAGCTTAGGAGTCAAGAGGCTGAAGTTAGAGATGGGCTCTGTGGATTGACAGAAGGAGAGATAGAACCAGAGTGACTTGACACTTGAGCACCGAGAACAAATCATTGAGAGAGGCAGGACTGAAGAAGTTGATAACATTGGAGTTGAACGGTTAAATGCTAATTTAAGGGTTGTTTCCTCACGGATGATCTACAAACGGATCTCTTTTCTCTTATCATCGGATCTCTTTTCTCTTATCATCTTTTTTTTTGCAAATAAAATGATAACGTAAACGTTTACCTGCTGAGGGACTGCGGATGGAAATGAGCCACACGGGCTAAATTCGGTACAATGCATGTTATGGAAACATTTATGTTTTAATTGTATATTGTCCCTTGACAAATAAACTCCAAAAAAACATACAACATTTAAACTAAAACTTTTTGTTATTCCAATAGGACACTACACTAAACGTTTAAGCAAGATTTGCTCTTTGATCTTTGGAATGACAGACCTCGAATATAACATTAAAAAACAAATAAAATAACTGAAATTTATTGAAATGGAACAACAAAAACACTACAGCCACATTTTGGATTTCGAACCAACATGACATGCCGTTTATTTAATTTATGTACTTTATGTACTTTCCAGGAATAGCTTTAATAGTCTTTTTCTTCAAGTTTCTTAAAGGTAAAACTGCCCTATCCTCAAGACATCTCAAATGTTTTCACAGGCTTAAAGCAAAAACACACATCTCTCATATTTACGATTTCTGTCTCTCAAGGACCTTTCTGAATCTCTTTTGCTGCAATTAGCCGACTACTTCTTCCTCTGTGCTTTTCTATGCTAAAAGCCACTTTCCATTCATTCCCTTTGGATGAAAGTGAAGTACACAACCTCTTCCAGAGCTCCGTCCACTGGTGTGATTCACTTCCACTCAAACCAAAGTAAACTCATTAAAAGGGGATGCAGGACGTGCTTGAGGGAATATTTGTAGTATTAATCAGTGTCGTGTTGAAGCACAACTTGATGGCTCACTACACACTCCTCCCATGCTGTTTAAAGGTCCTTGGCTTTGTGTTAGTATTCCTCGAGTCCAGCGAGCCCAGCTGTAAATATTTACTGAGAAGACTGGAAGAGGCCGATAAGACGTTGGGTCCTACTGATGATAACGCCAAGGAATTTCAGACAGGGTATTTAATAGAATGCCATGCGTATCTGGGACCATAAAAGTTACAGAATGTTTAAAGCGACTATGCTTTACGCTGACATGCAAACAAATTTGTCACATCTGACTGTCAAAAAAAAAATGGTGACAGAAAAATATATCAACCTCAAACACTATAAAAATGAGGTAATATAATACACTGTTTATCATAGATGTGTGTGTGGATTGAACCAAGTTATCATTTTTAAACAGAAGAATTCTCACACTGGTTTTCTCAGGTTTTTTATGTGCTGATAGTATATTGTTATTTAACATATTTTACATATTGTTAATGACATATGGACATATAGAACCAACATGTCACAGGATTCAATAAAAAAAAAAAATCACCCTTTACACCATAACTTCTATTATTATGATCAATAAATGAAAAGACTGTAATCTTACAGATTTTTCATGTATTTTTAAGATATCGTTAAAATGTCAAATAACAGAAAAATACTTGTCATTTTATGCAAAAACCTGTAATTTCACAGAATGTATTTTTCTATTATTTTCCAGTAAATTACTGGATTTATTTGTACAGTGTACTGTATATAAAACTGTAATATGAAAATAACATCAGTTATTCTACAACATCATCTACAGTATCATTTTTTAGAAAGACTACCTTCGACTAAATTTGATAAATTGATAATTGACTCATCACCAATGATGCATATTACAGTACCCTTGAAGTAGCTGGGAACACAAAGAGATCCCTCACATGTAAGTTATATTTTTAAGCCTTTTTGCCTCCTTTTGGGCAAAGCAGTAGAGCAGAGACAAAAGCCACAGGATCAAGAAAGGACTCCAAGTTGAGATTTATGCTCATCACGAAACCTGTCGGCACACTGCCCACAAGGCAATGGCTCTCACTAATGATCCTACTTTATTGCAGTAATTAAGCAATGTCTTTCCTACGGTGTCCTTGCCTTGGTGTCTCTGAGAATATCAGAAGAACAATCTCAGCAGTAAAGACTTTTTGCTGTGTGACCTAACTTCTCACTGCCTATCCATGTTCGGAGGAAAAAAGAAGAGGAACAGCTTGTCTCCGCTCGCCCCCTGACGTACTCTGTCTTACTCATCCTCCCGTGGCAGTTTCTCAGCCCTGCAAATCAGACATACGGAATGGGGTAAAACTTGCCAAGAGGCACCAGCAGAGAGCGACGGGCCTTAAGACTCCTGACAGGCATTGCCAGTGAAATGGGGTCTTCTCTGCCTCTCTGGCAGATGGCTGGAGGAAGTGGAACAGGCACCAGAGAGATAGATGGAGAGCATGAAAGGACAGATCCAACCGAAGCCAGGTGTTGTAGGAGAGCCTCCTTACCAACTCATCATCACGATTAAACTCTTTACTCCTTACATTTGATTTCTCAATTTATTGGGTGACAAAATGTTCAATATAAATTTAGTATAGAGTGCTGCGATTTTGCAATTTCCCAAGCACTTTAAACACCATGCCTACGAAATCGCATACTGTGATAGTACGTACTAAATTTGAACGGCTGTTAAACCAGTTCGTTCTATATAGTAAAAGTGGGAGTATTGTGAATACATTGCCGCGATGTATAGTCATGTGACCCGTATCTTCTTTGACCTATGATGACGTATAAACAACAACCTACACGCAAGCATCGATTATACATAATTTAGTCACAAGAAATTAATTTATTGGCACTTACATTAAAAACAGACGTCCCATTAGAGTTTTCCGCTTGATTTACTTTTGAAATTTGAACATTGTTCATCTCCTGTGGCATCATGGGATGGATAAGTGTCTATCCGATCCACAGCCACGAGTCTCGGCGAATGTAGTACACCATCCGGGTGTTTCTCGCAAACTGTTTATCGCACACACTATTCAAGACTCCATACTATATAGTATGGATTATGTGATTTCAGACGCAGCAAGATACATTTCGTGATGATATTAGTTTTATCGTGTTGCTATAGGGATCATCATGTTGTGCGAGACAATACATGAAAAATGTTTGAAAAAAGACAGCTTGGAATTGCCAATCGTTGCAATCTTGTATCTACAGCATTCATCTCGGTTGTGGAGAAATCAATGTAATCTTGTTTCATGGCATAGATGTGTCACATGTAACTTGATGTAATGGCTTTTATTGATTGTCATTTCACAGATTTTTCTCTCCGTTGAGGACAAACGCACAGGACAGACCTCAAAGGTGTTGACAAAGCAATCATACAGTTACAACACACACCATTGAGTCCATTGGACAAACCGGTTCTTTTACGTTCAGACGCCTCTGGTTACCAACACCCATTCAAATAAGGTGTTTGTTGAGCTGATCAGTTGTGCAAACAAGGTCTAATCTTGCTTATCCGTGTGTTTACTTGCCCCTGAGGGAGATAATTAGTCTTAATGACAGTGTTAGATAATGACCTTTACCAAGATCGGTTTAAAGGGCTTTTGAGGGTCAGGAAGTATCTTTAGACCTCTCATTCGTCATATAGAAAATCATTTGTCATAGAGTTGGAATAAACACCTTATCGTGCACTTGTCTTAACCCAGAAAAGTGGTGTTACACTAGTTCACCATGTGCCGTAGGGTGGTATGCCTGACGGACCCCTTTTCAATGCTAGCCTGCAGGATATTCACACATCAAGTAACCGTCCTTAAGGCTTTAAGAGTTTTATCTGCTTAATTGCCTATAAGATATAGGACAGCAAAAATGTGGGCTAAACAAGAATTAGCTTGAATCGAGTCAGAACCACAAGCAGTCTCATTTACTCAAAGTGCACCAGACGAGTACTGTTTGATTGCTTGCAGGTATGTATAAAATGTTTAAACAAAGACTGCTTTTCAAATTTTAAGGGTCATTTATTGTTTACTTAATTTTTGGGGGGGATTTTAGTATATTAAACTCATCAAAACTATTCAATAACACATAACTATGGAATTGAAAGGTATAGTTAACACAACAATGAAAATGTACATTTACTCACCCTCTTGTCATTTCAAACCTGCATGACTCACTTCATTCTGCAGAAGACGAAAGAAGATATTTTGAAGAACGTCTGTAAGCGGACAATGCCGGTACATGTTGTATTGACACAAAACCAATCCAGATCAATGGGTCCCACTGTTGTTCGGTTCCCAACATTCTTTAAAACAACCTTGTATGTTAATATCCTTTAAAGTTTGCGACCCAAAATAAAATTAAACCCCCCAAATCAATAATATTTTTAATTAACTTGTTTTATATTTACACAAGCACAATTGCATAAGATAAAGTATATTATTTAAAAAAGATAGGTTAAATTATTCACTTAAATATGTTAAACATTTGAACCTCAAGAAATCAGAGAAATCCTGTCCTGTCCAAGCAGGGGTTAAAGTTCACCTAATAATGAAAATTCTGTCGTCGTGTACTCACCCTGTCATTTCAAACCTCTAAACATTTCTTTGTTCTGCGGAACACAAAGGAAGATATTTGGAAGAATGTCAGTAACCAAACAGATCGCATCCCCCAGTGCCTGCAAAGTATTTATTTTTCTTGCTATGGCAGTAAATGGGGGATGAGATCTGTTTGGTTACTGACGTTCTTCTAAATATCTTCCTTTGTGTTCAGCAGAACAAATAAATGTATTCAGGTTTAGAACAAGCTAAGTGTGAGTTAATGATGACAGGATTTTCATTGTTGGGTGAACAATCCCTTTAAGAGCGTCATTTCACCATTTCTCAAGTGTTTTGTTCTTATACAACCATCGACTATGACTGATGACAATGCAACAGATATTAAGATGTACTTGATATTTCTTTCGACTCCTTATTCTTGGCAGTACACCTCGCTTGTGTATCAGCAGAGGATGCTATTAATTGTTGACAAATGCTCTTGTCGACAAGCAGCATAGTTTAAGCTGTCCCATAACATCCAACTGGAATAATGAGGCAGGTGCCACGGACAGAGACAAATCACTGGCGTAGAACTTATCTAAAGTAGCAGAGGAAAGATTGACCCGAGCCTGGACAGAGAATGAGAAGTGAAAGAGGAAGAGAGATTTCATCTGTCCTTTAAAACCCTTAAATCAGTTCATGTACTGCTTCAACATCCACTAAAAAATGAATATATTCCATTCAGTCAGGCACTGTTTGCAAATAAAGCCTTTCTTCTGTTGAGAAACTCTATTTGGAGGCTTTCATTATGAAGAAATAAGATCAGTGTGCATTAGACCAGCACTTTCTTTTTAATTGAACTTTAATCAAGAGTCATTGAACAATGGTCAATTAGCATATTCGTACTACATCCCACATAACCATCTCAAAAAGATATTAGTTCTGGAAAGGACATGGTGAAAAGACACTTCAGATTTGACTCATTAATTCTCTGTAAACATACATGTACTTGTGCCTGCTATACTGTCATATTCAATCTTGTTTAGCTGAACATCTCACCACTTGCACCTTATACACAAAACGATATTTGCGTGTCGCACTAAATAACCCTCTATTTTAAAGTAGTGAAAAAAAACTGAAAAGAGAGAGAAGTAATTAAATATTGTACAGTCAAATAATACATTCAGGGCACACGGTTAAGGAATGTTTTTTTTTAACTAATTCATGGGCGAGTTTGTACCCTCATTCTTTAGTTAAACCAATTCAGACCTTAAAGGGATATTACACCCCAAAATGAAAATGGTGTCATCATTAACTCTCCTTCGAGTTGTTTCAAATCTGTATAAATGTCTTTGTTCTGGTAAACACTGAGAAAGATATTCGGAAGAATGCTTATAACCAAACCAATTTTGTCCCACATTGACTGCCATAGTAGGAAAAAAAAATGTGTTCTGTTTTTATACAGAATTTACACAGATTTTGAACAAGTTGAAGGTGAGTAAATGATGACAGAATTTTCATTTTTGGGTGAAGTATCCCTGGTAAAAAACAATTGATAAAAGGCATTTATTTCATATTAATTATAGCTTAAATGTATTAACAGATTTACTGACGTGACTTACTGATATAAAATCATAATTAAACTTTATTTGTAGTACTATTTATACACAATGCACATTTCTTCATAATAAACATGTGTTTAAATAAATACAAATGTGTTCTATTGTCACTTTTGATAATGATTTTATGATTTTTTACAAAAATCAATCTTTCTATGATATTAAAGTGTACCTGAAGCATACTTGCAATAGTCCCACTTCAAATAAACTTAAATTAACCTTTAGTTGTACTTCAGCACTATTTCTGCACAATAAAAGGATATTAAGAAAAAAATTAGTTGTTCCAATTTAGCAGACTTTAAGTATACCAACTTAGTATACCACAAATACAATCGCAGTGTATCTTCATAAAGTAAATAAGATCTAAATGGATTTCCAGTATACTTAGCATGTAATAAATGGATTTCAAATACATAGTTTCAGTATATTTATTTTTCATTAGGGTATCCCTTTAAATAAACACATGGATGCTCAAGGGTTTTTCAAAGTGTCATTATTAATTAGAATAAAGATGTTGGACTCACACAGACCCCTTTCAACGTCCAATTACGTCCTGTTGCTGAGATCCTCGAAGTGCGTAAACACAGCAGATGTCTCGAACAAACTCTGACACATTTACGCAGCAAAGCAATGATAAACTAACCAGGCGGTAGAAGATAAGTATGGCATGCTGTTAGAAACCCTGACAAACTGTGCATTCTTCTGTGTTGTGTTCAATTAAATATGAATGATTTTAATCAAAGCAATCACGCATTCGTGTGCGGTAACATTTGTTTTGTTGCTTCAAGGAATTCGCAACGTTTTACATTTTATAGCTAAAAATGAATCGAAATTGATAATACAAGGTCACTGCAAAGGGGAAAACAGATTTTTCAAAGGTTTCGTGCGTGTGAGATATTTCCCAAAGGAGAGTGCGTAATGTGCCTGGATGTAAATGCCAATTACAAGTCGTTTAATTATAATTATCGTTCCCTTTTGCCCAATAATTCTTGGATGTAAAAGGCTTGCTTTCCTCTGAATGATTGATATGTAGTTCTATAAAAAGGCAACGCAAAGTGACTTCCTAATGATACACCAGGAACACAAAATGTATTTCTGAAGCGCTCGCATGAGCACATGTATATTCACACATGCATGAAAGTGTTGCTTTTACAAGCGCCTGAACTCACGCAGATATTTCATCCATTCTCGTTCAATCATGAACAATAATGGGAACAGAAATGTACCCAAACCCAGTGCAACATCTAATTTATGTCAGATTCTTCAGCAAGCCCGGTGTTTCATCTAATCCGGTAATAACAACAACCTGGCTTCTCACAGCCCTGTTTTATGCAGAATTTCACGGGACATATTATACAGCATCTATCCTCCGAGATATTTACCCACTCTTGGTGTGTAAAGCAGGGTCTGCATTTCCATAATGAAGTCCTCTGTTTATTATAAACGTATGCATTCATTCCACGGAAGACCATTAAACAAGCGCAAAATAGGAAAGAACGAAAATTTCTCAGCGCCGGATAGCGTATTAAAATGCAAATGTGACTTAATCTTGATCCGTGGCTCTCCATGAGCCAGTGTAACATGAGCCAAACAGGTAATTCATCCTTCATCTCCAGCCTCCCTCCGCAGCAAAATGCACGGACGAGGTATGAGATGGAGATGATAACTTCTGTTATTGTGCTGTTGGCTGGGGCTTTTGTGTGTTCTAGGGGTTGTTTGGGAATTGTGAATGTGGTACAAAGGGCAGATGAACGGAGTAAACACTGTGTTTTTGGACATTTTGTTCCATAAAAGGTAATCATAAACAGAGATAAAACAAGCCTTATTTGATTTCAGAGGGGATCAAGGCTGTATTCCCTCCGGTTGCTTTCATGTAGATCATAAACAGGAATTATTATTAGTTTAGGGGCTCATTTGAAGAAACCATTACTGAAGATCTTCCATTATAACCATAGCCGCCCTTAAAGGAACAGTTCACCCCCCCAAAAATATCGCATATGTTTCACTCATCCTCAAGACATCCCGGGTGTATGTGACTCTCTTCTTTTAACGGATCACAATCAGACTTATATTGAAGAATATCCTGGCTCTTCCAAGCTTGTTAATAGCAATGGATAGACACAGTTTTTGAAGATCTTAAAAGCGCATACATCGATCTTAAAAGTAATACAGGGTTGCATGTTCAGGGTGAATACACGTCTCAGGTGGGTAGTAACGCACTACATTTACTTCGTTACATTTACTTGAGTAACATTTTGGAAAATACGTAGTTTTAAAAGTGGGTACTTTTGCTCTTACTTGAGTTTATTTCTAATAGAAAAGCTGTACTTTTGCTTCGTAACAATGCGTGACGGTCCTTCATTTTCAAATATGCTTTATAAAATGCGTCGTTTATAATAAGGTTGTCGTCTCTTTTTACTGGGGCATTGTCGAGTGATTGATTCTTTGGGTCGATTCTTTTAAAGCATTAATTGAACAATGGGCAAAACCGTCTGTATAGGTTCACGAATCAGACGAAAAAAATTTGTTAGGGCTGTTTGATTGTGAATTTTTCGTCTTTTCCGATTCCAATTCTAGGTTTGGGAATTTAAAGAATCGAGTCCAGGAATCGATATCTAGGTGCTGTTTTCGATTCCTGCTCAATTCCCTGTTTTACTACACATCTTTATTTATTATTAAAAAAATACAAATTTTTAACGCAAAACAATTTTCTAAGCATTCACTTTTTACATTTATTAATTGTTTAATGCTTCTAGAACAAATACGTTGTTCTTGTCCTGCTATTCCAATGTGCTATTAATAATACAATTAATAATCTAATTTTCTATCTGTTTTCAAAATAAACCACAGGTCTAATTACTATTAGCTATTCTCAAAGTTATTTAGGACACAAAAATACTTGAGGAATAGAGATAGACAGATCAATAATCAGTTAATTGTATTGAAGTAAAATATGAAAGAACACTGTGCATATTCTGTAAGTGTAAATGACAAACAGATCTCTTGAGACCAGTACTAAGAAGCTCTATTTCTTTTCACTGACTAATAGACTCACACATGATTTTTCCTATTGCTCTTTCTAATCTTCTTATTTAATTTGTTAACATTTTTTGTCCAGCTTTAAACAGATGTCCAAATAAATATGTTGTGAGACTGCTTAATACATGTATTTCTCTTCACGCACATATAGTGCTCATGGGTAGAGAGTCAGAGGAGACGGTCCCTTTGAAGTCTGTCTGAAAAGTCAATAGTACTTATGTGATTTGTTAAATGTGTGGACAGGGGCACCGATGGGATTTTTTAACTGGGGGGACCAAGCTGTCAGCAAATGATTTCAACTCAGTTAGTTAGTTTGCGTAATTTGCGCCTTAACTAGTGCTCAAGTACTTACTTTGCTTAAAAGGGAGGCTCAGAGATTACGTATCTTTGTATGCAAACCCAGATGCAATTAGCATTGTAAGACTTTCAGTTCCATCGCTCCATAGTCTAGGGGTTTTTTGGAATGGGTTTGGCAAATTGCCTGAAAAAGGTCTGTGGTAAACCTAAATATTTTCACGTTTTATTCTATGACATAGAACACACCAATTATAGCCCGCTTGTGATTTATTAAAAGCGTTATTATGTCTTAAAATCGGCGGTTGCTAAAAAGTTGCTAAAAGCCTTTGGCGGGGACGTTAGACGTCATTGCTCATCTGAAGCTCACAAATAATGCAACATGGGCACAAATCTCTTAAAACATAATGCGGAGTCATTCATTGAGTAACTTTAAAGGAAACAAATTTTTGTTCTAGATCATCTTAAGACATGATGAGTTTAGTTAAATACTTTGTAAATGCGGACATTTTGAGTGAGAACAGTGATAATAAAGGTTTACGGACACTAAGGTGTTTACATTACCCCGTTGTCGTACGAAAACGGCCTTTCAAAACAAAAATTATCCTCGTTTATACAGCCCTGTCCATATGCATCTTAGAAAAAATTCTTGTCATGTTATCATGTAGCTATATATGATATTAAAGGAGTTCCCATTTATTCTGTGCTCTTTATGGCTGTTATTTCTTGATTATTCAGTCAAAGTCATTCATTTAAAAAAAAAAATAATAATAAATTGTTAGTTTTGTCATTAAAAACATGTATGTTTGCAAAGTGATATTTTTTCCCATATAATTTCAGCTATGTAAGCATACTCTTTAAATCAAAAGTATTTTTTTGAATAATGAGAAACACTTTTTACCGGTAGTGTTAAGACCTGGAACGGCTTGAGGGAGAATATATTGTAAGCTCGTTTTACTTTTTTGCGGTGAACTGTTCCTTTAAAAACCAAGGAGCCCAAACTAATTTGCAATGGAGAGTGCCTGCAAGATGCCAAACAAGACTTTACGGACCCCCTTATCACAAAACTCAGGAATAAACATTTTAAGTTGTTCTTCCTATTTTTACTTCCAACTTACAAGGTCACATTTAAACACGTTTATTAAAAGAAACTCATAAAAGGAAAGTAAGAGCAAGATAACGCACCTTTTCTCAGGAGTTGTTTTTCTTAAGCCTGCCAATTTAACCACAATTAGTCTTTAGATTTTATTTCCCAGTACCTTCACCTTGCTTTCAACATGAAAACTAAAGGGCTGAGATGAATGTGAAATTAGTGCTGACAGCTGCTGACTCAGCTGCTTGTTGACGGATGCAAAAGTATACTCTGAAATGGCAATTACATTACGGGCCTCAGGAGAACGCTTTCTATTCTTCTGGATTTTTTGTGCGCTGGGCATGCAGCCATATCTGTCGTTTGGCTGTGCAGGAGGAGATATGTGTATCAACATGGCAACAAAACACTTTCGTGTCTTCAATATGCAGACAAAACAGGAAGATGGAATGTGAACAAAAGCTTGGCTGCAACAATTGTCTGGTGGCTGTAGTTATGTCGCCTTGTTAATATCAACAGAACAGGTTTACACCATGATAACACTTTAAAAGTAGCATGAATGATAAAATATGTTGTGCTAAGTATTTTTGCCTTTAAAAATATCACTGTGTCTACACCGGACGCGGCTCACACGACACACGTCTTGTTCTAATGGGATAATCAGTGTGGACAAAATTGTTTATCATAACGGTTTCTAATGCATTCAATTGTCATTTGTCGCGTCGTGGCGTCTTCGGTGTCCGGTGTAAAACTTGCCTCACCTATGTGAATAGTTTGATATGAGTAACTAATAAATATGTGTATGGAGATGCTATTAAATAAATTGGTTAGCATGCCATTTTTTAAAGGTGTGGGTGACCCTTATGGCATTCCAAACCTACATGACTTTCTTTCTTCAGCAGAACACAAAAGAAGATAATTGCAAGAATGTTGGTAACCAAACGACAATAAAATAGTTAATATAAAAATAATAAATAAAAAGTTATATTATAAACAATTATTATAAACAATAATAAAAAAGTTACTTTGATGAAACACCTCTTAACGCAACAATATGGCACGGACATATTATAAGATCTTTTAGGGCAAGTTACTTTCAGTTAAGATGGCTCAAACATTCATTATAATCTTGGACTTGCCTTGTCTGTGAACCTGGGCATAAGATTAATATAAAGTATCTTTAACTTTCTTTCCAAATTCCCTTTTTCAAAAGCAAAGTATGTTAAGTGCAATATAAATGTGAGAATTGATAAATGTGATACTATAAATGAGCATATTTAGATCTAGACACCAAAACAAAAGTAGCAATCAACTGGACCAAGGCAAGCGAACTAAGCCGCTACTCAGGGCCCCCATGGCCACCAGGGGCCCCATGACTAAAAAAAAACATTTAAAAAAAGCGATGTCATTTCATGTAATCTTGGGCGTTTTTTTATATAATATTTCAATGGATATGGGTAATGATACAAAATGAATTATTCAATGGCGAAAAAAACACAAGGCAATATATGCTAACTGGTTGCTGCAGCATGATTCATACAAAGCTAGAGTATGACTCAACCTTAATAAGGTCAAAAACGTGACAGTGATGTGTTTAAAAAAGTCATTTATTTTAGAAACCTATTTTCTTTTTTCCTTACATGATTCATTAAGAACAAAAAGGAGCTTTTAATATCACCACACGACTACACCAAAACAGGCCTAACCTAATAGCAACTACAAAACAACATTAACAAGGCAATAACACAAATTAGAGTAGAGCAGCAAAATAATAATCCCATAACAGTAACCGTATAATTTACTGAAGCTACAATGCATGCTGGGAGCTAGCAAAGCCTTAACGAACCAGAAACATTGTTAAATATGTAACGGTTCGTTGAGACTGCTTTGTTAGGCTAGTTGGGGGAAGTATTATTAGTGAAACAAGTATGTTTTATGAAGATTCAAAGTAATTTACAAGTCTTCTTAGTCCTGTATGCAAAAAAGTAATTTGGCATTAAAAATATCGATATTTTTAGACAGCAGTGGTAGGTGTTGAATAGTTCGAGAGACTATGCATGCAGCGTTCCTCCAGGGTACGACTGACACCGGATCATGAGCTGTTGTTCTTATCTTCCTGAAGGAGTCATTCCTTTATCCCTGTCATCTATATTTTATGAGCTGAGATCCTCACATGCAATGAGAGTTTCTCATTTCCTGCGAAGTGTGCAGGCTAAAGTTAAAAAGTAATTATAAAAGCCAAAATTGTGCTGACCATTTTTCAGGCATTAACAGAAACCAGTCTCCAAAGGGCTTGGAAAATAACTCTTAGGTTCATGGCGTGAAAAGGGGACATGGCTATACGTTCTAAGTGCTAACAAAAAATACAGACCTTGGATCTTCTATTGACTCAGCAGAACAAGTGAAAGGGAAACTGATCAATGCTTAAAATTCCTTTAAATCAGATCTCATCGTTCTGCAACGGTGCAATAGTATGCAGTTCAATGTACAGCTATATATTACAAACAACAGCTTCTCAGTGGACCACTTTGCTCAGTCACTATCTGGAACTCATCACACAGCACATTAGAGCATTAAAATATGCTGTCAAACAAAAGAGTCTTGTGGGAAGAAAACACTAGCTGGGTGGGGATGGAGAGAGATACCATCACTGGTTTAATGGAGCAAGCATCTCCTGCTCCCCAGATTAATTTTCTGCTGCAGGCCAAAAGAAACGAATGAGGTAGAGGTACGAGTGATATGAGTATTTTTCTCATCACAGTATTTTAGATATTTTATCATTCACTGATTTTCCGTTGTTTATCTACACTCAGCCACAAATTAAGAGAGCATTTCAAAATTATATTCAGTTTTCGTGAATTTTCAAAGGGTTTTATGGGTCTGTGTTTAGGTAAAATTAGCATTTTCTTTTATTCTGTAAAAAATTGTTATTTGCAGAAAATGAAAACTAGAGAAACAGGTCAAAATTACATAAAAGATGCTCTGTGTTGTTTTTCAGATCTCAAATAAAGCAAAGAAAACAAGTTCATATTTACTTAAAGGTGTGATTTAACTCTGTTTCATGCATTCTGACTTCTTTACAATGTTTAACGTGTTGGCTTCTCATGCTTAACACGGTCAACTTGTAAAAAAACGAGTTGGACATATTATGTAATATTTCTGTCCTCGATACACTCCCCCAAAGTTCGTTTAGGTTTAGTAAAGTTTTTTTTCGAACAGGAAAAAACGTAATATAACAACTTTTCTTAGTCCCTTATTGGGCAATTCTACGCAAGGCGAAAGAAATAGCCCACCCACGCGTCAACCGAAGAGAGATAGGAAGACCCATTTAAAATCAAGATCGGCTACGCTTTGGGCCTGGAGCTGAAGCTTGTCACTCTTGAGATAGTGAGAGAAGTTGATGTGTGTTTGTTTGTTCGTGGTATTTCAGTGATGGATGTAAAAACGGTGGAGGTGGATATAACACTGGATTTGCAGATAGTTTGAAACTGATGGATGGAGCTGTCCCAGTGTTGGATGCAGGACATGAACCGCACGCAGTAAGTGAAACTAAGTCATATGTCTGTGTTTTTGTATGCAATCGGCGCGAACGTGTATAATGTAAACCACACAAATTTATAGTGGATCAACAGTTATGCAGTGTTAATGCGATGATGTATTGTGTACCTGTGAGTTAGTTCCTCCCCCTGTACATCCCCAGGCTACTCATAATATAAGATTGGATACTCACAATATAACAATTTCACAGTCAATTTTGACTCGAGTTGGCTTTGACTGTTCCAATATGGCGTACGACTAAAGCGGCCTATAGAAACTAGTGAGGCATCTATGTATGTTCACACACACACAGAACGTATACTGTATTTATATGTATATATATATATACAGTATATACAGAATAAATTACAAAATTCACACAATTTGACATTACAATATTAGTGTATGTCTATCCTTCTCAAAAGGGTGATCATGGAACGTCCCGTGACCTTAAATAAAGATCTCCTCAAGATTAGCACCAATCATCTTCTCCTTCAAGAGCCTTTCTTTTCTTTTACCTTCCCGTTATCTCACTGGCTTTCTGTTCTTACCTTTCTTCTCTCGCTATCACTTTGTGAGCAGACCGGCTCAGCTCCAGCATAAGCTCATTGCAGTGAAAGTCATGCCACCATACAAAGAGACAAAGCGTGTAGCACTGCCAAGCCATGCACCCACACATTGAACAATAGCCTCAACACTCACTTCCCCCAGAATGTGGGAATTTTACCAACGCCGATTGTGTGGTGGGCACACACAAAGCAGTGTCATCATAAGTAGGTGGTACTTATGCTGTTAACATCGTTTCATCTCTGTAGGAAGACAAGAGAGGTAACATGCGTATATCGTAGCGGAGGAGGCACAGGAGAATTACAACAGGTGGAGGGAAAGTTCCGGGATTTCGAGCGGTGGGCCTCTGACGACAGCTATGAAAAAGAGTTTTTCAAACATAGTGTTTATTTTGAAAAGGGAGATCCAAGACAAAGCAGTGCTGGAGAATGAGAGGTTGTAACATCGATCATTTGACAGGAGAATGGTGACTGCTGCCCTATTAGCATCTGTTCTTTTGTAAGAAATAATGGTTCTTTTCTCTGACGTTTGTAGGACATATGCATGTTTATTCATTAATAAATAATTAGATTGTATTTGAAATCAATGTAATAAAAATAAGTCTTTTTAAATGCGTCAAGCCTTTATCTGTAGTTTTTACTTTCATGCGAGTTCCCATATTTCTAGCAACAAAACTTTCCGCAGCATTTTCTATGATACCTGCAAGAGAACTTCTCTCAATAGGCCACTTTGTCTCGCATTAATGATAATCGCTTCTTTTATGTTCGCCATCAAGTCATCTCCTGAATTCAAATCCTTTCTTGGCAAGAGTCATTGTGAGCCAGTGACAGTAGGGGGAGCAAGAGAGCCATAAATCAAGTTGAACGTAATGCAGAGATTCGGTGGGGTAAATTTCAACCCCACTATTCCCTAGGGCATTGATGAAACATCTATCTACTCCGTCATACTGTTTTGGTGATGTTTTGGAGCTGATGCCCTTTAAAAGGACCACAGTCAAGTGACACGAGATAAATCCTGGAGCAAGTTAAAACAACGAGGTAGTGTCTGTCCCAGCCATTCTGAATATAAAATAGGTTTCCAAAAACAACCAAATGTTCAACTGCACTGTATGTAATAGAAATTTTAGCACAGCCTATAATTGAAGATAAAACACATCACGTGACCATGCAAAGCAACTGTCAATTCTGTTTGGAAAGGAATCCCAATTACTGCCTCATCCATGAATTCCATGATTCATTCAGTCACTGAAGAAATAAAGGTTCACAATTTATTTTACAATAAATCAATGCTTCTATTTATAATAGACATATGAAACGTGTTCTTCTCAGCTAAATCAGATCAAATCTGCTGAAGACATCCTATCATCAATAACATCCTATGAATATATATTTCCACATTACCGTCATATAATACAATCTCTTTAACATAACAATGACTTACATCTACATTTAGTCATCAAGCAGACAATTTTATCCAAAGCGACTTTCAGATGCGATTGGAACAATTAAGACAACAAAAAGTGCACAGTACACAGAGCTACATTTTTTTGAAAGAGCTAAAAAGAGATAAAAGTCAGAACTGATGGGTCAGGTGTTGACGGAGGAGTCTTTTGATTGTGAGTATTGCATAAAGAGGTGATCAAATCACAGACATCTTTGAACCGTCGGAGTACATTCATTGGCTAAAATTAAACACCCTAACAGAGACTCCAAGAGCAGGACTGATGGAAAGTCTGTCTTCTGAGCAATATTTTATAGACACCCTAACTTACCGCTGTAAGAATCTTAAAGAGAGAAAGCCTCTGAGAGTGAAAGGATTAAAGGATCTTTGACAGGTTGTTGGAAACGCATTTCACTATTATGTAAACATCTGATATCCCACGGTTTTCCTTAAAATGTCAAATTAAATGTTTTTATTAGAAAACTCTCATTTTAACATGACTCATATTTGTATGATAGTCTCTCTCCTCTTTCTTGACTTCACCCTCCCTCACGGAGGTAATGGTTCCCCTCGTGTAAATGCAGGGATGTCTTTGCACCTTCTCGTAATATGTCAGATCTGAGTCTGTAAGTTCATACATACATGTTTAAGAAGATGCCGCATGTAACATCGCAACGTTTACAGAGCTTTATATGTTACTGTTATGAACTGTTTGACCAAACAACTAAATTAAACAGTGCATCTAAAACAGGGAGTTTGTGGGCTCTAAGCTCTCGTCTTGTCTTTGTAAATTGGTCCATGGTTGATATAGGTTGCTGAATGAACAGGTGCAGTAGTAAAAATGAATTCAAGTTTTTTGATAAAGCACATAACTGTAGAGAACAACACACTTATTTCCACTGACACGAAATTACAATCTGATTAACATTACATCAATAAAGACTGATTTATGTTTGTTAAAACTAAAGGTTCTTAAAGTTTGTCTACATAGTTAACCATGAGCAAGTGATTGTTGTGCACGCACCTACAGCATTAATTGAAATGCAGTAAAAATAACTTGGTTTCATTTTTTTTACTGTACATTCCATTTAGCAGGTGGAATACGACAAGCGACTCATGTAAAGAACGCAACAATCACGAGAAGTGGCAGAAATACAGTTTCAGTCACTATGTTCAGATAATAAAAACCAGCAAAATGGTTTTAGAAAAGAGATATATTCAGATTTTGTAACTTATCCCCATGTAGTTTATGCGGCATCTAGCAGTGAGGTTGGGAATTGCAACCAACGCCCACCTTTTCAAAGCACTACGGTGGCTGACACAGGACTAAGATGTCATCACTGTTTCGCTTCTTTACCGAAGGAGATAACTTATTTACGATAAAACGCACTCTGTAGAGCTGTTTATGAATGTAGAAAACAATGTAGAAACAACATGGCCGATTTTATGTAAGGGGACCTGCGGTGTGTGTACCTCAAGGTGATAGAAACATTACACTCCATTATCTTTATACACCTCTGAAGACATAGTTATGTATTATATATTGCATTTCTGACAATGGAAACTCCACAAAATTAAACACAGAACCTTTAAGAAGTTAAGCAAGAGGTTCTTAGTTGAGTTTAAACAACTGTTTAAACTACAATTATACTTTAAGTAGAAAAATATATGAGCAGTAAAATGGGATTTTTGTGTTAAATTACCAGAACATCTGCAATTGTTTTTCCACTTGTTTTCACCAAGACGAAAATATGAACGAGTCATACTGCACAACACAGACATTCGTTCAATCGAATTCCCTTTATAGTCTTCCTCCAATCATCTCAAACCAACTAGCACTAATGTCTTCTTCAAATTTCAAAACGTTTCAGTGGTCTATGGCAGTAATGAATACTCCTCTTTTGATGAAGTTATTCAAAACAAATTAAAATGTTCACTTGCCTTAAAGAGACAGTTCACCCAAAACTAAAGCTCTCATCATGTATTCACCAAGTCATTCAAAACCCCATGTCTCTTTCTTCTGTGGAACACAAAAGAAGTGATTTTGAGAAATGTCTTGGTGCTTTTGTGTCCATACAATGGAAGTCGATGTGGGGATCAAATGTTGTTTGGTCATTTTTCTAAATATTTTGTTTTGCATTTTGCAGAACAAGATAATCCTACAAATTTGGTCTGCATAAATACGATGTCCATACAGTAAATGGTACACAAGGGTGTAATGTTCCATTCCAAGTAAAAAAAACGTAAGAATTACTTCACTTAAAAGTTGCTGCCTTGAGTAACATCATATTAGGGTCATGCACATTTTGACGAATGTTAAACACACTCACATGGTCGAGCAGCTCTGCTTGTAAAGTCCCCTTCCACACCCTACACTACGCATGTTAAATATTTTTACAAGTTTCAAACTCACCCCCATTTTTCTCGGAGGGGAAGAGAGCGGCAAAAGATAGCTATCATGAACGGGCATGTTTCATTAAAAAGAGGCTAATGGGTACTCTTTGAAGCTTCGCCAATGGCTCTCTCGTCAGCGATCGCTGCACTACACTGATTGCTACAGACGCTTCAGCATCACTTACCGTCACATTAACACACCAGCATGTGCTGCCTCCTCTGAACACGGCCTGATAGGGCTGCGTCAAATTAATGAAGCTGAGACGATCTGCTCTCTTTTCTCTAGACTTGAAAAGCTCATTTAGTCTTTTATGACTTGGATGTCTTCCTCTGGATATCGGGCTGGTGTCAAGGGGAGGGGGTTAATTTTTGTTTTACGGGACCGCCGCCGATAGCGAAAAGCCAGCTGTTACCTGTTTGTTTGTTGGTTAATCTTTTACACCGATGTGGAATTGCTTAGCATATGTTAAAAGCTATCTCTCTCATCGTTGAACTATGCTTTTGGATCTGAATTGAAAATCACAGTGATTTAGTCAAACGACCGGGCATGCACGGAGTTGTTCTCTATCGTGTGCTTTTCTTTTTGGGGCATTTTTCTGTGCTTGAATAGTATACTAAATGTAGGACTTAAAACCTTTGAGTGTAAGTGCTTAACAATTGATTGTGAGTAATAATTACTGAATTTATTGTTTAGGTGAAGTGTCCCTTTAACCTTTATTCAATCAAGAAGTTCATTAAGAATACATGTACATCACTTTGCATTACTCTTTGTGTGTTTTATACAATTAAGAATCTTCAAGTAGAATATGCAAGTAGTCTAAATCAGGGTTTTTCAAACAAGGGTCCGGGGACCAGGGGGCCTCCAGAAATTTTCTAGGAAAAATTATTAACCAAAAAATGATTAAAGTCCACAGTGGTTATCTGCTTTTTTTGCTATAGATAGTTTCCAGAATTGTTTATATTTGAATCTTTTAGTGAGATTTTCTCACTATGGTTTCTTTTTTTGTCCTCAAGTTGAAATTGTTGCTGACTATTTGGGTTTAGAAACAATGTGTTGTCTTTATAATATTCAATTGAGTATTTATCCTACACATTTTAAACGTTTCTTTACACAGAAACAATTATAGATTGATATATACAGTATTTTAGAAAAGGGGGTCCCTAACGAAAGGTTAATCATATTTGGGCGTCATTCTCATCAGAAAGTTTGAAAACCCCTTGTCTAAACGGACATATCTCACTATTAAAACGTTAATGTACACTATTTATGGAAAGTGTCAGGTAATGATGATATTCAGAAAAACACTGCTGTGTAACAATTTGCTCAGCCAAAAAACCACAGCAGAGACAGGAATGAGTTTCCAGAGACCAGAGAGGCAGTCTCAAAGGATGGTTTGCTCATGCGAAAAAGCAATACTGAGCTCCAGGCTGCACTGTTCCTTTGTGGAAAGAAGCATCTCTGCCTAGGGATGTTGTTTGCTGAGATATCTCCAGCATACTCTTCCTCTAAAAAGTACTGTCATGCTGACTGTCGATACACCTCTAGGACTTCCCAACCAATTTGAATATGACATTATTACTGAAGACACATTATGTAACAGCTCAAAATATGAAGGCAAAATAAACAAGCTATTCTTTATGTCCAAACAACTGGACACGACTAGAATAGAATTATGTTGTGAATTTTTGTTAGAATTTTGAAAATATTTTATCATTAATATATATATGGCAAACATATCTCGCAAAATAAGAATACACAGAGCAACATTTGTGGTCTTCGATACAGAAACATGCTTTCTGCAGTCAGGTGGGCTAAATGACCCATGCTGACCAGCCAAACCTTGACCTCCTCATAAGACCCACATCGCCAATTCATTCCATAAAAAGTACGTAAGAGAGCTTTAATGTGCACGAATCACTTTATGAATCACCAATCTCCAGATCTCCAGAAATATGTCTGTTATAAATCGATTTCTTTAATGATCAATCTATAGTTCTACCAAACGTATAGTTCAAGAGAAGACACTAAGTATCAAGCCATAAAAAGCACTTATAGAGCACTCTCATAAATGATGAATGAGACTTGAGACACCCATCTATATGCAGCTGCTGGTGGTTATTCATATGGGAATTTTTGATAGCGAGTCAGTTATCGTATCCATCATTATCTTTTCAGTGGAGAAAAAGCATTTGCCAGCGAGGTATCAGAACAGACAAGATGACTGCTCTCAAACACCCCCACTTAGATTGTCAATTTTAAACTGAGTGTTTTTGACCGCCAAATCTCCATTTAAGTCCATTTAGTGTTAAATCAAAGTTTGGATCAAAACTTATTTTTAACCAGTCACTTTTAAATACAATTACACATCAAATATGTCTGTGTCAATGTGCGTTCTGGTACGAATCAGGAAGAAAAGTTTCTTAAAGTAACTAAGGTAGAATAAATCATACATCTTAAAATGTAAAACAGCACCCATAGCATCCCCTCGTTCAACCGGTCTCTTTGTTCAAGACGAACATTAGTTCCACCAAAAAGTAATTAAATGCTAACTTAAATTTATTTATGCCAACATCAAATGTCAAGCAAACCTCAGGGATCGACTAAATTACTCACGGGAAGTCGTGAAATTGTCATATCCATTAGTTCGTGTCCACCAACACGAATTTCCTCTTATTTTCGTGTCACCAGCAGCATCATTTTTCAATACACAGACCGCGTCCCAGATAGCACAATCCATCTGGCTTACGTCTATTTGACGTCTGCATTTACATTTTACCGACATCTGCAATACGTAGTTTGCTCATCTGCAATACGTCTCGGAGACGTTCGAATGTCTGTAATACGTCTGCTAAAGATCTTGAGATTTGCTGCGTAAAAACATCTGCTAAACATCTTAGAAAGAGCAGATTTACATCCATTCTAAATCATAAACATCTTACAGACGTCTTCAAGATGTCTACATAACGTCTGACAGCAGACATCTCCGAGACGCAAGGGCGTAGATTTGGTTTGAACATTGGGGGGACGGAACGTCCCAGATAGCACACGAACATCACGGAGACGTCTATTTGATGTGTGTTTTTACATCTTGAAGACGTATTTTTTAGAGTGTTTGCTCATCTGCAATACGTCTATAGGACGTTTCCTGTTAGAAGCTGTCTTTAAGATGTAATGATTTAGAATGTATGTTAAACTGACATCTTATAGATGTCTATCAGATGTTAGTAAACAGCAGATGCTTTCCAGATGAAGTGATCTTTAACAGACATCTTGCAGACGTATGTGCTATCTGGGGTTGTATGCTGCCTGTTATTTTATTTTTTAATGTGTATTGTTATTGGAAAATTTGACTTTTCTACCCTGCTGCTATATTTACCTCAAATCTGTTAAAAAAAACTTGTTAAGAGATTATACACCTCATAACGTTATGAAATTCGTGTATAATCCTCATTCATAAAATTCTAACATAGAAGAGATATAAAAAGAAAGAAATTAAGTATTGAAAGCGCCAGTAGGCGGCAGCGATTCACTGTTTTAATGAGTGAGCTACTTAAATTATTCATTCATCCAATTCGTTCGAAAGTCAGATTATTTTAGGAAGAAAACAAAACTCAATGTGAATACTTTTGTCATTGATAATTACAGAAACTATTGAAAAATGAACTAACAAAACAGATGGCTGCTTTGGTAACTTGTTATACTGATAGTTATAGCTAAATACATTGCAATGGATTAGCTAGCTAACATATTATGATCGAGCGAACAAAATTATCATCACAAAAAAAAGTAATTCTACTTATTTTTCATTTGATCTACTGTGATTTTCATGTTGAAATATTGGAGGGGTTGTAACTGATGGATTTGAATATTGGGGGGGTTACCTCCCCCCCATTCCCCCCCACAAACTACGCCCCTGCCGAGACGTATTGCAGATGGGCAAACTATGTATTGTAGATGTCTGTAAGATGTAAATGCAGACGTTGAATAGACGTGAGCCAGATGTATACGTGCTATCAGGGGTGTGTACGTACATTTATATATTTCTAAATTGATGTCAAAAGAAGTAGCAAATACTTAAGGAGTTGATTAACCAAAACATCTCCCCAAATTCTAAAATCACAATCACAAAGTCACGGGGAAAAGTCATAAGATCGCAGGAAATAGAAATTCAGAAAGAACCACCTTGTAAAATAGGTGTGAATTCCCATCAGATTGCGTCTATATAAATATATACGCATGAAAGATATCGCGTATTAAAGTACTTTTGATGGAAAGTCGTGCGCGGTGACGCTTAAAAATTGAGACTGTGTTCAAATGACATCTTTCCCGCTCTTTTAGCTTCAAACGCCTTAGCAATGTGGGATCTAGAACCCTAAATGGTGATCGCCATTTCACCCCCGCTTACCGCCTGATAAATTGAGGCCCACGGTAAGACCAATGCCCGTATTACTAAGGTTAAGGCACACTAAAATGAGACCAACTGGGGGATTAATAACTACAACTATGTAAAACGAACTCCAACGCATTCGTCTCTGTCTGAAATTCAAGCGTCAGGCTGACGGTGACAAATGTCTGTTCTTGTGCGCGGGTGGTGTAAGTAATTATATACAAATGAACTTGTCAGAGACTGCGGAGGAGACTATAGCCATGGCCTGTTCTCTCCCCACTTGGTTTCTCAGCTGTGAAATTCCCGCCCCGCTCTTCTTGAGACAAACGAGTGCACGCATGCTAATATAGAGATGCAATCATATATTTCCATTTTGAATCAGCCTGTCTCGCGCACGTGCTTTTTGTCACGCCGAACGCGTGCTGCTTACTGGAAATATAAACATGAGGGTGCGCGAGAAAGAAACCAGAATGGATCGGGATGTGGAAAGCATTTTTCAGTCTTACCAATAAGCTGCTGTCTGATAGGGGGTGGGGAGGAACCGCTGAAATGGAAAACACATGCCCGCCGGCGTTAAAGACTAATAGTTGCTATGGTATTATATGTATTAGCTGACTTCATCTTTATTGAGTTATCACTGTGTTGCCTAAGAAGTCTATAACCATAAATAATGACCTAATGGCAGTTGTAATGTAAATCACAATTCAGCATTATGAAGCAACATAGAATATATTCAAGTCCACACAGAAAATTAACTAAAAGACCCCCACAGACTTCTGAAAAGTTGGGAGGCATCATTGTTATTTTGTCACATTTGATTATGTTTTAAGCTACTAAAAAAATGTAGTAGTCTTCAGTAATCTCAGTGTAACACGTTTTGTTGTATTGTAATCCTTTCCACAGGCTAACCCCCCAAAGGAAGTGCAGCAAAATTCATTAAATCTATCTGGGAAAATACTGTTGTTTCTCAAATGTATTGAACCTAAAAAGATACAGTTTTCTTTCAGAAACAACAACGAAACTGTCACCGTTCCACTATTGGAACATCAAGGTTTACTTCACAACTAAAATCGTATCTAATCATGACAAACTATATATCATTGGAAAGGTCTAAGAGTCTAGAATACATAATAGGGGTGGGAATCTTTGAGTACCTCACGATTCGATTCATTCTTGGGGTCATGATTTCATTAAAAATCGATTCACGATTTTTCGATTTTTTTTTACGATTCTTCTTCAAAATTCGATGCGATATATGTTTAGATTTTATTCTATTTTGCTGGAATGATGGCGTTGGACTTAACTTTACGTTAAGTGTTCTCAAAATACTTTATCTTCGCTTTAGAGTGCATGCATATTGCATACTTCTTGTCGAGCTGCTTCTTACCATAGAGTTGATAAATCCGAAGTATTTCCAAAAAACTAAAAATGCCCATGCTATAAAATTTTACCCCCGCCATCGCTGTTGCTTGCAATTTTAAGAAAACCGTCTAAATGTATAACAATTTGATAGTAACCAGAATCCGAATCAGAAAAAGCTTTATTGCCAAGTATGTTTGCACATACAAGGAATTTGTTTTGGTGACAGGAGCTTCCAGTACACAGAATCAGCAACAACACACAGAGACCATCAAACGATACAAAAACAGTTACACAGATGATTTAAATAAGGGCCTATGGGTATAAAAAATTAAGCGTAACATAAGAGTAAACCTATAGAGAGTAAAGTTATGTGTGTATGTAAATATGTACAAGTAAAACATAAGAATAGACTATTGCAGTAAAAGGTATGTATTATATACAGCAAGTTGAAATATAATTTACGGAAAAAGTTGTATAAAAATAGATGCTGTATTATCTGCAGGGTATGTTTAAAATATGACAATTATTCTATGTTATTGAACATAAAAAGGTTTGAAATTGGTTTTCCAAAATCCGTCCCGCTTGAAAATCCTACAAATTTAATTTCATATTCATATCACATAATCTCAGATGAGTCCTTATGAATGCTCTCACTCTAAATAATATATTCTATTACCAATCTAACACTTTAGAATATTAGAATATTTGTCATATTACTATTAAATTGTAATTTCCACTGTAACAGGAAGCGAGGGCGGGAATAACGAGTGGCTCCTCCTCTTTTTACTTAGTGCAACTTATAACATCCAAGCAAAAATATATATATTTTAAAAACTACTAAAAATGAAAATGTCCGTCTTTAATCAAGGCTGCATAGGCAACAAAATGTGATTATTGTGAAGGGGGTGATTCTTCTTTTCTTTACCCACTGTACAGTATATCTTGCAAATGCAAGTTTTGTTTTTGTCCCGGAGCACACTATGTTAGCAGTTATCTGTTATTCTGCAGTATATTTACAGCAGCAAAAATAAAAATTCTATTTCAATTCCATTGAGTCCAAGGATTTTTCAGTAATGAATAGGACAAACAGCGAGTCTAAAAGATTTTGGGAAGCATTGCATATTATTTCTGTACCATGTTTTTGGGCAGCGACAGGAGGCATTTCAGATGAACGCGCACAAACAATGCTTGTTATTTGTTCTGTTTTAGACAGCGGAGCCTTTGATGGATCTGGCCACAGCAAGAGCACTAATGATGTGTTAACTGTCAAAACTTCGACAACAGGCTGTCATCAACAGAATACACAGATACAGATGTGTAAATGTAAACATCTCAGAGACGTAGATGCAATAACATACAGATGGATTCAGCAATAACAACATAAACAAACGTTACGTGACCCAAACTTAACTTCCAGTAGATCCACACAAAGAATCAATACTATTGAGTAGTTTCAATGTAATTGGATACAATTAATATACAATGAAATATTATTATAAATGAAATCAAATTTTTATATTACTAGCAACTAGCCAGACCGATGACCAAACACAGACTTGAAGTTAACTTCAGGCCAGGCACATGCTTCCCATGGAACAGTCTATAGAAAACAGCGTGTTTCAGTATATAAAGAAGGAATGTGATTGACTTTAAAAAGAAATTAGTATATAAATCATTTTAATAAGTGGTATAAACTTGGGGCTTCACAATGTTCAGGTGTTGTCAATAACCGTGATATTTTACACCATGATTATAACTGATGTGTGATTTGTTAAAAAAGGAGACACAAATTTGTTCATCCAAACAAATAAATAAATATTGTGATAACCGTGAATTCTTTTTGACCACGTCTTAACATAAATACCCATATATGTCATCCTGACAATACGCATCTTCAATCTGACCAGAGAACTTCTAAACTTATCAATAACCCTGCACTACTTGACCATTGTTCTTTGTAAATGTGAACATATTCCCAAAACCTGGCATCCGTGTCAAAATCCCACGAGCCCCTGGGGCTACGAATCCGACTTGCTTTGATCCTGTCAGTCGAGGCTGGTATGCGCCACGTCCTTCCATCACTCCGCCAACAAACATCTGTCAAGACCAAGCAGCCAGCATTTTTTAACAATAACAAATTCTATGGAGCTTGCGCCCTGTACCCCTTGTGTGTTCCTGGATCAATGCCCGTGCCCTGCGGATCCATGCCAATCTCAGCCTCTGTGTTCCCGTCTTTCCCTTCCTCATGCTAAACACACCATTAATATCACTTTGTGTCACTTCATTAAAACATCTCATTACTTTCCATCATGGCTGACGTCCACTAATGCCTCTCTGGCTCTCAGGGTGAGATTAAAGCCTTAATGTTCATTCCCCACTCTCATTAGGACGCAAGCACGGATAGCCTCCTCATCTCTACCTGTCACGCTCTGGGACTCATCCGCCGAGCAGATGAAGATCGAGAACTACTCGAGAGTTTTGTTGTTGTGTTTTCTAAAATGGCTACCGCCTCTGAACGAATTCCCAGTCTTCATTCTGAGCAAGGTCTAATATCACTTTATTAGCCATTACATTTGGCTCGGTTTCTCATTGCTATTTCTTCGTCGGCCCGTTGATAGTTCTCATGGGCTGTATCACGTCTCATTAAAACAATTGCTTCTTTATACTGCTTTTTTAATGATATGCTAGGTCTTCAAACTGTAGTCTTATTTGTTGAGACTCATTTGGTGGGACATGATTGATTAAAAAAACAGGGCCCTATGTGCCTGGTAATGACTCTTATCATTTGTTTGTTTCATCGCCGTTCTCTGTTTTTGGGAAGACTAGTGTAGTGTCTGGACGTCTAGTTTGGTGGCTTTAATGAATTGAGGTCATTTACATAATCTGCAGATCTTGTAGCAGCAGGCAGATCATTCCACATAGGTGGAACAGATCCGGAGAAGGTGCGCGAGAGAGATTTTCTACCTTTATGGGATGGCACCACAAGACGCCGTTCGTTTGCAGAGCGTAGGGATCTGGCGGGTACATATGTCTGCATTAGTGAATGAAGATAAGGTGGTGCCAAACCAGTGGTGGTCTTGTAGGCCAGGAGCAGAGTCTTGAATTTGATGCGAGCGACTATAGGGAGCCAATGTAGCTTAATGAGTAGAGGTGTGACGTGTGCTCTCTTCGGTTCATTAAAGATAACTCTTGCCGCAGCATTCTGGATCATCTATAGAGGTTTGGCTGTGCAAGCTGGAAGTCCTCCCAGTAGTGCATTGTAGTAGTCCAGTTTGGACAGGACTAGAGCCTGTACTAGGACTTGCGTAGCATGCTCTGATAGGAAGGGTCTAATTTTCCTGATATTGTAGAGGATGAATCTACAGGACCGGGCGGTGCTGGCAACTTGATCTGTGAAGTTCAGCTGATCATCGATCACCACTCCCAGGTTTCTTGCCTTTCTGGAAGGTGTGATGGTTGATGAGCCCAGTTGAATGGAAAGGTTGTGATAAGTCTTTATATCAGCCGGGAATACAAGCAGTTCTGTTTTTGAAAGGTTCAGCTGCAGGTGATGGCTGTTCATCCAGAGTGAGATGTCGGCTAGGCAAGCTGAGATGCGTGCAGAGACAGTCGGATCGTCAGGGGGAAAAGACAGATAGAGTTGTGTATCATCCGCATAGCAGTGATAGGAAAAGCCATGTTTCCTAATGACAGAGCCAAGGGATGTCATGTATACAGAGAATAGCAACGGACCAAGCACTGAGCCCTGAGGCACACCTGTGTCGAGATGTTGGGACATAGACACCTCACCCCTCCAAGATACTCTAAATGACCTACCTGAGAGGTAAGACCTGAACCATTGTAGCACCATTCCGGAGACCCCCATAGCCTTTAGAGTGGACAGGAGGATGTGATGGTTAACAGTGTCAAAGGCGGCAGACAGATCCAGTAGGATGAGAACAGATGAGTTAGAGGAAGCTCTTTCCAGTCTCAGGGCTTCGATAACAGAGAGCAGCGCAGTCTCAGTGGAATGACCGCTCTTGAACCCAGACTGGTTGCTGTCCAGGAGGTTGTTCTGGATGAGGAAGGATGAGAGCTGGTTACAGACAACACGTTCTAGAGTTTTAGCAGCGAAGGGGAGTAGGGATACCGGTCTGTAGTTTTCTAACAGTGCAGGATTAAGAGTAGGCTTCTTTAGTAGTGGGGTAATCTCAGATGATACCTATTTCAAAAGGAATGCTCTCACTCTAAATAACATATTGTATTAGCAATCTAACATTTTAGAGTAACATAACATCGAATAATTGTCATATTACCATCAAATTGTTGTACATTTAGAGAGTTTTCTGTAAAATTTTATATAGATATATTATTTTTATCATGACACTCCAATGTGTTTGGGTAGGGCTCTCTTTTAATTTCAGGTAAAAATGCAAAATATGCACCATCGCTGAAGATGTTAAAGTCCAAAATTTGAGGCTCAAACTTGTGTTAAAGCACTTGGTTTATTCAGTAAATCTCTTTTCATATTGTGAGCTGTAGTGTTGTCTAAATTGTTCTCTTCTGAAGTAAGACTAATTTTCTCAGGTCACATTCTAGTATCCTTGCACATATAGTAGCCTACAAAAATGACTCTCCTGCGTCGCCATGACAACAAATGTGTAAGACTGGATAGAACACTGCACAGACAAGGTCAGTAAGCAATTCTATCACTTTGGTCTCCTGCCAACACGTATAACATTTAAGTCTTGTGGCTATGTTTTTAAATGATGTACTTTAATGTTTACTGCCTGGCTCTGTTTACTTTCATTTTAAGTGTCTCACTGCAACCTTTTGCTTTTTTATGCTTGCCGGAATATAAAAATCATGAAACATCTTTAGGACATAGGATTCGTAGTGCACTTTTAAATCTACTTTTCGAATTGTTTAAGAATAATCATTCATGGAGAAGCTACAAGATTTCAGTTTACTTCAAATGAATCCGCATTTATGTCATAGCTTGCTATTGTTCTGTTAAAGCTTGTTATTGTACTTTTTGCTTTAGGGGTCAATTGGGACTATAGTCTTTTATGTTCTGTGGATATCTACACTGACACAATTCTCTTCAAATATAGTACATAACAACAGATAGTTATAAACCACAGAAATCCTACAGAGAGGAACAATTATTTGCTTTATGTAGTCGTAAAATAGTTGGCAGTTGTTTTGTTTATGTGTATTTTTATGTCACTTTTGACCAAATACAGAAACTAACTGTGTATCTTTCTAATGTTACGGAGTGAAAGTTCTGTTGGTTGCATTATTATTAATCATTTTTATGCTGTTATATTTGAAAACAAATGCTACTGAACATTGTAATTATTCACATGAAAATTAAGTTTTCGGACTAAGCACCTTAAGGCTTTATAAAGGCAATTTCACTTCAGCAAGAAACCAATAAGCAGATCAGTTTAATTATTTAACATGTGGGTCAAATATGTTCCCACTGTTTGGATTATTGCCGTCTTGAAATATACATTGTGGTCAGACGTTGGGCAGTAAAATTGAATATCAGGTTATTGCTCAGGATCCCTAATGAATCCTTAAAGCAAGAAATACTACATGCAATAGAATACAGAAGAACAAGCACATGTGCATGAGTCTTACATTATTCATTCCTGCAATGTAATCATTGTTTTAATAGTGAACTCAAAAAACACCCAGATCAGGGTTTTCAAACTGTGAGTCACACCCATAGATTTTATAAAATATGGACCCGTAGGATATTGAGGAACTGTTTTGAAGCTTAAAGTAGGCGGAGCCAGCCGTCGCCATTTTAGCAGGGCGTCACTCCCGAATAATCGAAAATGGGCCAAGAGGCGGGACGTGGTTGGAGCTGAGACGCCTGGTTGTTAATATAAGTTAAACAGGTGATTTTTCAAATATTCACCAAGCTGTCATGAAGGGTACAATTAGACCAAATTATTTTTGTACCAGGCTGTAATCATGTTTTTTCTGTGTAAAGTTGCCCATTTTAACATGGGACTCGATGAGATTTGCTCTTTTTGAGCCAGTCTCTAGCGGCCAGTCGATGAATTGCAGCTTAAGTCACTTCTGTGTTGGCTTCTAGAGAGAGTGGAATAGTCTGACGTCGCACAGTCACTTGAATGTTGCAGTGAATGACACAAAACCCCTTGATCTAGATCAGGGGTTTTCAAAGTTTAGGATGTCAGGGCTCCCAAATATGATGAACCTTATGCGAAGGACCCTCATCCGAAAATCCATATCCCATTTTTTTGTATGTACAGCAAAAAGAAACATGTTTGATAAATAAGTATGATATTCTAAAATCAATGTCGAGTTAGAGTAATGTTGAATGTATAAACTGAAAGAGTTTTACAGTATTATTTTATTTTACTTTATTGACTTTCATCGTTTTTTCATGACAGCATTATAACGAACATTGTTAATAGTATGCATGAAGCAAATAAAGAAGACATGAACACTTAGAAATAAATATTTAAACTTGTTTCCAAAAAAAAATCTGGGGACCCCTTAGAACCTTCTGGGGGTCCCAGGACCCCGTTTGAAAAAACACGTGATCACCTGTAGATCCATAATAAAAAATAAAAACAAATAACGATTGTTGACTATTTTACTGTAGGTCAATTTTGCAGAAACACTTAAGAGTTTGACCTTTTTCGTATTTCCTCCATATCAAAGTTCGGCTTTGGTGAAAATCCAAATACAATAACTTCAACGTCTCGGATTGACCTCTTAGCTTTATACAAAAACTACTAATTTCACACTTGCTTTGTTGTTATGTTGTGGATTAGTGGAGTAGATAGTCTAAATTGTCAAATTGTAATAGCAATAAATAAAACACACACCTGGCGTTTCTTATTACCACACTATGCAAAATGTTTTGCTTTCCATCCTCGTTTCTTCATATCTCTTTAATCACTTCCGCAGCCTTATTTTATAATGAATGAGAAAAGCATGCGAGGAGTGTCAAACAAGCATTATTACTCTCTCTCATTACAGCGTGGCTAGGCTTTTGAAAATGACTTTGCAGCTCGAGTCGATGTGGCTGTTTAAAAATGCATGGAAATAAAGAGATGGAGCGTGAGTGTATCAGCCGAGCTCAACCGACTGTGTTAGTGAAGGAACAAGGACGGGAAAATTGACACTTGATGATTTCTCCTGCTGATGTGAAGGAATGTTCAACCACATTTAAAAGGCTTTTTTACCAGCTCTCTCTCCCTCTCTTTGCATCTGTCACTCTCTGACGGGTTCTTACAGTGGAGAGGTGAGCTTTTTGGCGCATCTATTTATAGTAAAGTAACGCCTCTCGGATCTTTGGCTCTCCTTCAGAAAGATTTTTGTTCGCACCTGGATTCTGGAGAACTAGAGATGATAGCGCTACTAAGAGTGCATTTCAGTCTCCTAGAAGCTCACAAGATAGACACTGTATTAACTGCACTTATTTGGTGCCTTCTGAAGGGCTGAGACCTTACATGTGCTCTCTGACAACTGGATTTAAAAACCTGTCATTTGTCATCATCTTTTACTCTTGTCATTTTAAACCTGTACGGCATTCTTTCTTTTGCAGAACACAAAAGAAGATATTTTAAAATAATTGACTCATTGAGCCCTGTCGTACACCCGGTCCAATGCGCCGCAAGTGTTTTTGCTAATTTCAGCTGTCACAGTTCTCGTTTTACCGTCCTGCGATTTTTAAATAGCAAATGCACTTGCGCTCATTTGTGCGCCCAGGGCCGTGTTTTCAGGAGCAGTTTCAGGAAGTGTTTAAAAAAAGAGCATTAGTAGAAAATGCGCCTCTGGATGGGTCCACAACACGCTTTCACCTTATACTTATTACACAGAGGGAACCGCAGCTGCACACAAGCATGCCAAATATAAGAAAGAAGTGGATTACAATATAAAAGATTATTTTTGTGTATTCTACATAAAGATAAAAATACGGCTTTTCATGTAGATGATCTGCTAGCTTGCTTTAACCTCAAGCACGAGCAGATGCGTTTCCTCTCTGGAGAAGCGTCCAGTCTTTGCTCTTGCAAATTCCGCAGTAAAAATAGCGATTCCACCATGGTGCAAGTGCAACAGGCCCTTAAAGGGAATGAGAGATGAACAAATGGTTTATTGCATGTTACGCCCAAAAAAGAGAATTGTGACAACGCATTTAGACTATGCGCCCGGGCGTGCCGACTGTTTTCCTGTCTTTAAACTAGCAAAAGTGGATTCGGACATGCCTTGAGTGTACCTGTGCCCTGCGCTTTAGACCATGCGCTTAGATTGTAAAAATAGGTCCCATTGACTTGCATTGGTTTTGTGTCCATGCAACAGAAGTGACTGGGTGCCGCCATTGTTCGGTTACCACCATTCTTCAAAACATCTGTGTTCTGCAGAAGTTAACCCGTCTTTAATGAGTTATTCGCACTTTGTTATAGGGGCATGAAGACACATTGTGAGGTGTGACAACAAGATGATAGATTTAACAATCAATGTTATGCTCATTTTATAAGAACTAATAAAAGACCAAAACAGGAGAGCTGTTTATTCCAAAAGTGCGAGGTGAGATGAACAAGGTGAGAAAAGATTAGAAAAGGATGTATTTGAAAATAAATGTCGGTGTAAACACAGATACATAGATTTTTTGAATTGCAGGCCTTATCAATGAGGGTTTGGGCAAAAGAGATCCACAGTAGCAGAAGAATATTCAGCACAGTAATATGCTGCAAAGATTGTGATCTCGCAGTAAATAATTGGTTATTGGAGCAGTGCAGAAAGGCTGCGGGAGGATGATTACTAATGTGGGATAAGATGGAGAAACATGAGCATCTAGGATGCTCTGCCTTATAAGTCACTTCCTCATAGAAAATGATACATGAACATTATACATTTAAGTGACAGATAAGGACGGAGATTAAAACCAATTCTTACATTAGATTTATTTGTGCCTTGTTAAAGAGTAGATAACTAGGGACTTTAAAGGTCCTGCTTTGGTTTATAGGGTGTCCAACAACAAGTTTATGTACATAGAAGATGTAAAAACACTTTTATTTCATAATAAATGGCAGTTATTCTTACCTTACTTCTTGACTGTTACACAAAAGATTCATTTCGCATTCATCGGTCTAATCCCCGCCTTTCCGGTAGCCTAGTCTGCTGGATTGGTCTAATGCGAATGAGGCTAACAAGCTAAAGTGTTTTGGGGAGAAGCGTGAAGTTTTTGAGGGCAGTCCTAGCAAATAAGTAGTAAATAGTCAAACAAGTTTGTAACGACAAGTGGGTGAGTGACAGAATTTCCATTTTCGGCAAACTATCCCTTAAATATGAACACGTAGCAAAAGATGACATTACTACCTCAGCTTCTGCAACGGCAGCATCGTAAACATAAAATATGTCTCTTCTCATGTTATTTTAGTACAGACAGCACAAAACAGATGGCACAGGGGTTAATCTAGAATTCCGGTTTGATTCTGGCAAAGCATGTCTTATCTCTAATTTGTTTAATATAAGACTTGTTTAATGGAAAACAGGCTTTCATTTAAACTATCTAGCATTTGAAAATTCACAAAGTTATTGGGAAAAGATCCCAAATCCATAACACAAGCTCCTTCTCTGAACTACTGTAGATGTCACCTCGGTGCAAGCATTCTAACACCAGCCCACAATCTGGCTCTTGATGGAAGAGTGTTATCAACAGGGGGCACCAAAAAGAACACTGCCGCTAAGGTGTGATCAGGTGCACCTGGTACCTCATCATCACAGAAATAAATTTCACACTACATTTTTTAAAGAAAAAAATGTCATGAAGAAATTTGAGATTAACATCCAGTCCACTCAAACTTTAGATTAAATATTCTCTCTCAATTGTCATAAATTTACTTGGCACACTATGCAAAAATAGCATGAAGGTACCCATCCTTTCAAGTCTAGTCATTTTACCCTAAGCAACAGCATCCCCAACTTTCCAAATGGCAATGTTTTCATTCTCACAGTCTCACAATATTTCTGCGAAATTAAGCTCTCCACGGTATTTCAACTAAACCCACCTGCACCCGTGTCAATGACACCTGAGAGTCAGACAATAAAATAAGAGAATAAAACAGAGCGGTTTATAGCTGCTGAAATCAAATAATATTACCAAGGATTTGAAATAATCCAACAAAAGATCTCGAAAAACAACATTTTTAATAAAATCGCCCTACAGCTCTGCAGGTTTTTTTCCCGTCATCACAGTTTTCTCCAAAGAAGTTTACATTTCATCTCTGTGGTATTTCTTCAGCCATCTCCAAACAGGAAAAAACACACTAATAAAGCGTGAAGAGATATCACGTTGCCAGATCTTTCATGATACGCTTTAACTCGCAGCGCAATTTGTGAAAGAAGATCAGCATACCGTCCAATCACTATTCCCTGTATGACACACTATTTGTTTGCATCTCCTAGATTTACTCGACGCTTCCTCCAGACGTTTTACTCCTCATCCCTTTTTTCATTAACTTATTAATGAACTGCGAATCCCACTGTGTCTTTCTCTCACTTTTATAAACATATTTTATGAACATAAGAAGCACCAGGCCTATTTAAATTCAGGGTGCATGTGTGCCCTCAAATGTTTGAAACATTGGATATTTGCAAAAAAGTAAAAAAAGGCATAGGATCACACATTTACATGCTTCACAGATCATTTGCTTTAAACTGCCTATAATCTTTGTAATGTATGGGTTTCCAGCCATTTGACAGACAGCTTTGACCATAACCACCTGTGTTGATGAGCCCTCGTGTTAAGGTCCACTGGAGAGAGCCATAAAGAAAGTCTACATCTGCTTTGGTGGATAGTTCATCTGCACACATGTCGTGATAAAGTGCGATACAGCTCAGTTAACCATGATAAGCTTGATTAACTCAAACAGCGCTTGTGAGATTCAGACTATGATGTTTTTCAAACTCAACGTGAAGCAAGAGCACAGGACAAGCTTGCAAATAATCGGTTGCAGATTTGCAGTTTTGCTCTTCATGACATTTATAAT